>CM077112.1:9787976-9846618 GCA_039619505.1 Cimex hemipterus | reverse complement strand
AGAGAGAGAGAGAGAGAGAGAGAGAGAGAGAGAGAGAGAGAGAGAGTGAAATGGAGAGATACAGAGAAATATGCAATCAGAAGATAGATGGGTAAAAATAAAGAGAGAGGAAGAGAAACAGTGATAGAAGATATGGTTTGATTGAGGGAAAACGTGGAAAATAGGGTAAAAAATAAACAAACCAAAAAAGAATGAGGGAGAAGCAAGGAAAGAAAGTAACAGAGTGAAAAGAATATATATCTTTATATCTTTTGCTTATTTAGACAAATAAAGATAAAGACAAAGAGAGAGAGAGAGAGTGGGGGAGACGAAATAGAGAGTTAGAAAGAGAACGAGAGAGAGAGAGAGAGAGAGAGAGAGAGAGAGAGAGAGTACCACTTAACGTGAATAATACCTTTTACATAATATCATCACATATTTTTTTATGTAGGACCCTTCGGTTGTTACAGTATTGTTTTTCAAGGACAAGTAGAAGTACATCGATGATCACCAATGATAATCATAGGAACCTCACCATCGATGATGGGACACCATCGCCCCTCCACGACGGTTTTTATGTACTCACAACAAATCACTTAAATTATTTTCAGAATTGTTAATTTTTTAATTAATTTAAAAAGTCACCTTTTCTGATCTTTTGTTATAAATTTTATTAATTAAAGTCATTTTTTATTATTTTAATTACATTTATCGGGAATTAATTCTGTTTTCTATTTCGTCTGGATCTATTTATGGTTATACAAATAACTAATTAACTAAATTAACTAAATAATTGATTCTTTTTTTCCTTCACCCGACGTTATTTTGAACCCAACCGATTGTAGAAAAATATCGATACAGCAACATCGATGTTGAAACCATAAAACATCTACCATCGATGTTTTAAACGATGCCCATCTCTAGTACTTTTTGAATAAATGCACAATTTAACAACGTAAAATTTGGTGTATTTCTAACTTAGAAGTGTAAGTTGTCGTGCAACTAAACATTTAACAATCGTAAAAACACGATTATACATAATTTAATTTGGGATAGTTGTAGCCTTGCAGATAATCCAACCTGCAATATAACCATAAAGACCCTTTTGGCAGGTGTCTTGTTATAAAAATGAGCGCGTAAGTTAAAATTTTTATGAATCATGCGCTTTTAAACATGCTAAATTATAAATCCATTGCTGAGCCAAAAAAGCGAATTCGGTAATTCGTCAATCGGAAGGGAACCAAGGACTGTGTGACAAATACAGAATGTGACGCCCTAAAGGTCATGGCCTTGGTCAAAAAATTAAAATATAGATCAAATTAACTAAATATTCAATATATTCATTATTATTGGCCTCAACGTAAATATGCAAAATGCATATCAAAATACATATTTTTGGGTTAAAGAAAATCGAGACAAGTTGTCCCCCGGCTTAAGCTAAACCTGCAACATTATAAAAACATATTCACAAATTAAAGATAATAAATAAATAAAATAGAATTTATGACCTTTTTTTTCTTAACGAGGGTTCGCAACAGCAGAGGTCATATATACCCTCAGGATGCCGGTGTTTTTGGAAAAAAGCCCATTTGTAAGTATGTCGGGTTCGAATGCAGGGCCGCTGGATTCGAACCCGGGACCTTTACCTTACAGTGATGAGCGCCGTGTCAAGGACGAAACCTTGCGGCCATCGACGAACCCTTATGACCAAGTTTAAACGTGCTCAATTTTGGTACAGAGTAAATATTAAATGACTTTAAAATCAATTCACTAGTTTTCGTGGTCCGCTTGACCAATTAATACCATTAAAAACTTTAATTAATTGAATAGCTCAAGTGGTAAAGTAGCGGCGTATCAATCCGAAGATCATGGGTTCGAATCCCGCTCGTGACACTGACTTTTTGATCTCAACTAAAAACCTTAATTAAAAATCAACAAATTTAAATAAATGACCAATGTGTTCATTATTTCCATTTAGTGTCTAATTGTCCAAATTACTCTTTCCATGAATTATTCTTTTTATGTAAGGTTTTAGTTGAGATGAAAAAGTTAGACCTTCGGTCTAGTACGCCGCTGCTCTAACCAGTTGTCACGATATCTCAAGTTCGTCGGTTCGAATCGTTAATTTTTCATTTCAACCAAAACCTAACTTAAAAAGAATAATTATTTGAAAGAATATTCATTATTATTGCCCGAAACATAAATTTACTAACAGTGTACCAAGATACATATTTTTGGGTAAAAAATATAAAAAATGGAACGAGTATGTACACTGCATGCAGATACATCTGTACATGGATATGTCTTATGATGGCTATTTAAAAACATTCGCAAATTATCAGGGAACGCTTATTTATTAATTTGAGGATCGTTGTTATTTGGAAGCTCATTACAACCGCGTCGCATCACAGGCGTCATAATGGTCAATTGCGTCGCGTCATAGGAATCAATCGTGTCGCGTCATAAGCGTCAATCGTGACGCGTCATAAGAATCAATCGTGTCTCGTCATAAGCGTCAATCGCATCGTGTCACAAGCGTCAATCGTGTCGCGTCATAAGAATCAATCGCGTCGCGATTTTAAAAACACCTTCCCACCAGTTCGTTCTCGCGTATGGTATGGTATGGTATGGTGGCAAGGGTACTAGGAAGTGGAGTTTGTGTGCCCCAGGCACTGCAGCCTTCTGGCTTATTGTACCTTCCTAGTTTCTTGGTTTAGTCAATAGACTCGATCCTTTTTCTCAGAAGTATCAGATTGACTGTTATTGCTTTGATGTGGTTCTCTGAGTCGCTTTTATGCGTCAGAATGAACCTCCATTGAGCCGTTGCTTCGCATTCGAAGATTATATGAGTGGCTGTTATAAGAATCAATCGGGTCGCGTCATAAGCGTCAATCGCGTCGCGTCACATGCGTCAATCCCGTCGCGTCACATGCCTCAATCCCGTCGCGACTTTAAAACCACCTGCCCACCAGTTCGTTCTCGCGGATCCTTGGTAAACAGTGCACCGAAGCACGGTCGTGGTAACAATTTCCTTGTTAAACTTTCGGACTGACTCCCAGCCGAAAGACATATCCATGTCAAAAATTTGTACGTTCGATTGCAATTTAAGTTAAAACAACCTGCCACATAATGAAAACACGTTCAAAAATTTTAAAGATAACAAATTCAAAACAATTAACGACTACTTTTAAACAGGCGCACCATTGGCGGTTCAAGTCGAAGACAGACGGCCGGTGTACGTTTCACATTCGTGAAGGAGTTGTTCAGCAACATTGAATTCTCATGGTTCAGCTATTTTGCAAGCATAAATCAGCTCAATTTCTAAATTACCAAAAAAGTGTTTCAAGGTTTACAACCGTTGTGGAAATGTTGCATCAAAATACCTACCAGGCTTTACCAAATTTATTTATGCTGTCATGACTTCACGCGTAATGTGTAGTGGTTGTTTATAATTAAAAAATTGGAGACCAAAGAACCGACACACAATTACCTAACTAGACAATAACAGATAGTCTCTAAAAAACATACCTAAACCAGATTTATGACCAAAAGTATAACAAGGGGTCGAAAACAGGTTTATTTAAAATTCAAGTCGTCTAAATTTTGGTTAATATGCAAAATACTTTTATGCTTCATTAGTTTCGTAATATATTTAAACCTCACGGATTAATTTAATAAACATTAATCGATGATGAAGTTTTTAAAAAATCAGGTATCAAGTATTAGAAAGTTCTTTTCGGCACCATTACTGTCCTTAATTTCAGTTAATGTAGTTTTCTAGAGTCCGGGCTTTTTTTCAGGGTGACCGACACCGATAACTATCTTGTCTTTCGGATTGGGAAACCGTGGTTTAAAGACTGCGTAATGGCCCTTACTTAAACCTTTAAAACGCCTTGTTACGTTCAATTTTTGGTAAAAATGCATGGTAAAAGTGTCTCGCCAGTCAAGTAGTGCAATTCTAATGTAAGTTTAAAGACGTTTTTCGCCGTACGTGTTTAGAAGCTTTGTTAAAACTGTACTTCCGTCATTTTCAAAAGATTCACTTCTTTGAGAAATGTTCGGAATTGACGTCAAACGTCGACATCGCGTCGGAAATAAAATGAAATAAAAATGATAGGCAATTTTTCTAAAAAATTTCTCCTTATGTGGGTAAATTTCTCCCACACGCTCGCATTCTTCGTCCCATGGAAAAATATTGAATCGTCGATTTGTAAACTATCGCTATATTCCTTATAGTTATTATATATCGATACAGATGTATAAATGATATGTATTTTTATTGTTATATTAATTACAACATACATATTTTAATATTAAAGCCTTATATGATATCTCGGGCGAGCACATAGAACGAATGTCCTTTTCTGACACCGACGGCAGTCCAAAAATTTTAGGATTGAAATGGGACCCGATTTCTGATAAGGTCTCTTACTTGGTGCATCCGTTTGAAGGGTTAATTAGCAAAAGAAATGCGTTGTCCTTCGTAGCCCAACTCTTTGATCCTCTCGGATGGTTATCTCCGATAGTGTGCCAGGCTAGGTATTTCATCCGGCTTTTGTGTAAACACAAATTGGATTGGGTACCGCTACCGGAAACGCCGGAGAAACCGTGGCAATTTGCTTCTCGATCTGAAATCATGATCGCGAATCTCCAACTCGTATGACACGCCTTTTCGACTTTTCGAGGTCAAAGAACATGAACGCCAAGAAGGTCGTCCTCGAGATGACAGTCATGATTCACCGCAATCGATGCCGACCGGCTTGGTCTCAAATTCAAGGATAAAGCTAGAACCGTACAATCGTAGTACTATTCCTCTAGTTTATATGTCGTTTTGACCAATTGACTAAATTGTACATTTCTATTTTATTTATTGTACTTTTGACAACTTCATCTTAACCTTAGCCCATTACTTGGAGGACGTTGTAAACACACCCAAGTCTTCCTATAGCATACTTATTAGACATGATAAAGATAAAGAGATTACACATCGTTCATCGCCTTCATCAAGCGTTGAAGAGCCTCAAACCGCTCTTGTTGAAGAATGTGACCTATTTCACAAAACCAAATCCGGTTTTTATTTTCTCGAAGATTAGAGACCCTCCGCGAGGCTTTGCAAAACTAGAATAACAAAGGCATAATCGTTGGTTAAATTTTCATCTACTACTAAACGTTTTTTTGTGAACTTTCTTTTAAATTACCAAAAATCGGACACGATTAGTAATAGATGAAACTTTAACTAATGGATGAATGTTAAAACTAACTAAATATTTCTTATTAAAACTTATGAGTTTCTAAATCGTTTAATTTAGTTTACAGTATAAGTATGTAACCTGTTATTAGTATGTAAACGAGAAATCTTTTGGCTGGATATTAATAGAAAATTAACAAAAGCAAATTTAAAAAAAACTTACGATTTGCACTGTATAAAAGAAACAAGGAATATCTCCTGATGATAGCTAGGTTGGGAACGACTTATAGTTCAGGAAGTGAAGGCTAAGATGGGAAATTTGGGAAATATTAAGAGACAACTGGTACTTACGGGAGAGGTTTTTTTAATAAAGAGGAGACGGGTTAGCCTAGAAGAGGTTTTTCTTTCACAATAGATTAGCACTGGCAGACAGAGAAATCGGAACTGCTGGAAAAAATGGGAATGTAGAGTTTTAGAAGAGGACTCGAAGAGTCAATTTGCAAAGCCTATTTTACTCTGGCCAAAACATACCGCCCACCAAAAGTTTACGGAAGGTTTTCTAAAACAATTTGAATAAAAATGAAAACAAACATGTAAGTTGTAAACTAAAACAATTAACTTTTAATTAAATATGTAGAAACAGTTGGCTTAATGGCTTAATTTCTTTTAAACTATCTCTACAGATATTCCATCTTGCAGGCAAATTTCGTTTGGCAACGTTTTTAATACAAACGACTGACCATATCATCTGGGCGGAAAATAAATTGATATTTGTGGATAGTTTGTAGCGTTCTTTTCAAGTTCATTTCCAGACAGGCCGACGCGACAAGGAACCCAAATGTTTGTTAAATGCTACTTCGTAGAGGTATTTGTGAAATTCTAAGATGTCTGGTTCAACTGAGAAGTTATTATTGATGGTTTGGAGACCACTCTTCGACTCAGAGGAAACAATGGTATTACTTCTTGCGTTTCCGTTATAATGCTCAATATTCATCTGATTGCATGAATTTCGGCTGTGTTTATGCTTCATTCGATAGAGACGAGCTGAGGTTATCCTCATCAGAAAATTTCCCACACCCTACACGTTTCATTTTTGGACCCATCTGAATAAAAACTTTATAAGTGGGATAGCAATTTAAAATTCGCAAGAATTCTGATCATCAGAGTCTCTTTTATTCAATAAGGCCAGATCTTCCATAACTGCAGCAGTATGACCACGGTGAATATCAAGCCATTTAAAACCTTCAATCGCCGGCTGAGTTATTTATTTAATTTTTTTTTGCTCAACTTGTTACGGTTATTGAATAACTTAATTTGTTTAATAATGACTTTTGTCGGATCCGGATGTCGAGAACAAGCCGTCGAGGCTGAGTAAGTTTTAAACAAGAAAACTGTCAGTCTATGTTGCGTTGTTACCCAAGTGTTAGAAACATTATGATGAAAAATAAAATTTGTTCATTCATTTGGCTTTCGTTATTTCCACTCGTTAATTTTCGTTTTTTCTCGATGGTTCGGGTTACCAAATTCATATTTAATTGCTTTGATATTTGCGCCTTGCTTTAAGATTAAACATTGTCAGACATTTGCGTTTTCAGCCAAGGCCGTATGGACTAAATGCCGGTTGTTTCAACGCCCGGCACGCAATCTTTAAGGAAAACGTTCATAATAAAAAAATGATATCAAGTTAATTCCGCCTAAATTAAACCCTTGAGGGTATTTACCAAACGGGCGGTGCAGAAAAAAAAAATTACGAAACATTTGAAACAATTCCTCAAAATTCACTAATTTCGTCCTCCGCTTGACCAATTAATACATTACAATTAAGGTTTTTAGCTGAGATAAAAAAAGTCAGTGTCACGAGCGGAATTGGAACCCACGATCTTCGGCTAGATACGCCGCTGCTCTACCACTTGAGCTATCGTGACCTCGATCCACTCGGACATCAACTTCCCATCTCAACCCCACATTTTGAGTTTTCACGCTCAACCTTCAACAGAATCAGAGAGAAATGCAGAAAACAGTAGGGGAGTCAATGTTTCGCCTTGCAACACGCCCTCGATTATAGGTACATCCTCGCACCTACTTTCAGTTTGAAATACGTTGAAGAGTAGAAGGACCTGATCAACCGGATGTTTTGCCAATAACGCCAAGATGTAGTTTACACCAGAGTATACCGGTTGAACTGTATAATTAAAAAAAAAAAAAAAAGATTTCTTAGTAACAAATTTACACGGAACACATTCCTACATCCTCGTACAATAATTGCTCTATTTGACCCCTAGTTTCAATATAGATATTTTAAGAATATTGTGTATTACAAAAAAACCACAGGAATAGGTTATAATAGTCTCTCGGAAAAACGGTGGTTGTTGTCTGGATTCCCGGACACGTCGGCCTGAAGGGTAACGAACTCGCGGACGAGGAGGACCATCGCGATCAAGCCACCTGACGCTAAGCACGCAGTTAAAAATATGATAAAAGAAAGATGGCAGCGTCAGTGGGCGGGGTCGTCGGAGAGGCTATTGCGAGTCAAGAGCACGGCCGGTAGATGGCCCTCAGAGAATGAGCAGGAAACAAGGAATCGTCCTCACTCGACTGAGGATTAGCCATACTCGGTTGGCACATGGGTTATGCAGAGAAAGGCTGCTCGATGTGTCCCACCTAATAGAGGCGTGTCATGCCTTTGCTCCATACAGAGAGCGTGTAGGCATGCCGCCGGACTTACGAAGGGTTCTCGGGCACGGTAGCGAGTCCCGTGTTCCGCTTGTTAGGAGAAATTGGGGTGTCTTATTGTATATAGTTTGTCTTATGTGTTGTGTCTGTATGTTTTGTCTGAGTGCATGTATTTATTAACGCGAATGGCGAGGGGTGAGGGTGAATATAACGTGAATATTCTCGGGCACGGTAGCGAGTTTCTGAGTCCCCTGTTCCGCTTTCTAGGAGAAATTGGTGTTTTACATTGTATA
Organism: Cimex hemipterus; assembly: GCA_039619505.1. Taxonomy (NCBI): domain Eukaryota; kingdom Metazoa; phylum Arthropoda; class Insecta; order Hemiptera; family Cimicidae; genus Cimex; species Cimex hemipterus. Next base: position 9,838,485 of record CM077112.1, on the reverse strand, counting down.
TAGTGCATCTTACGTGTTGTTTGTATTTGTGTTTTGTCTGTGTGCATGTATTTATTGTCGTGAATGGCGGGGGTGAGGGTAAAATAAACGTCATCATCGCTCTCGAACTATGAAAGCTAGTGAGTGTGCGTTCGGGGTAGATGGCGGAATATCAATCTAGGTTAGTTTAAGTGTAGGTCGGTGGAGGAATATCAAGTACTCCACCAACCAAACGGAATTAATGTACTGTATGAATGTATTTGAGTGTATTTATTTGTATGAATGATGTGTCTGAAAGGGTATAGAATATAGACTAAGTGTGGGGTTGAAATAACCAAGATGTCGGAAGCCCCAGAAAAAAAAAAAAAAAAAAAAAAAAACGGATATCAGCAAAATGAAATTAGGTACATATTTAATTGAGCAGATTTAGGGATGTCAGAAGAGTAAATGATATGTGTAAATATAATAAAAAACATAAAAATAATAAAATATAACAGTAATTTGACATAATAAATAGCATAATGAATTTAAGTGTAATCTAATTAAATAAATAAGTAAATCAATGAATACACAAATAAAAAATAAGATAAATACATTAATAAATTTAAAAATTAATAATAAAACCAAAATACAAATTCTTATACATAATTTACAAAATTGTGGTGCGCGCACATATATACATTGTTACCCATATATTAGCCTCATTATTTCCAAATGGTATTCGTATGGCATCTTTCAATTTTTTAAATTAATTAATTTTTTTACGAATTTCGCCGCTGGGTTCGAACCCGGGACCTTTACATTACAGTGATGAGCGCCGTGTCAACGCATGAACTGTTGCGCCACCGACGCACTTCGTAGTATATCCCCAGTAGGCATGATGTACAAACCCTAGTCCATTAAAAGGTTTCAGGTCCCGAAATGATAGTCTAAAAAATTACTAGCAGAATGAAAGTGTAAGAGAGAAATTCGGGCAAATATTTGTCTTTGGTTGCACAATTCCGAACCACTTGAGATCCGACGTCTCGCTCAAAGCAAATAGCCTGTAGCTTAAATAATCTGCTTTCTTTTCCATTAGTCCTTTCATCGATGAAGAGCCAATTTTTTCCAAATTCACGACTGAAATGGTCATTGATTTACACTGTTCAATTAGTAATTAAAAAACCTCACCATCTATTCTACTTTGTCTATCTCCTTGAAAATGTTCTATTTACTCAGTATTATATTTGTAGCAGTAAATGGGAAAAGGGATTATATTGCACGTTGTAATGGTTTCTAAGGTTAAAACGAGTTAAAAAATTAAAATTATGATTTTAAAATTCGAGGTATTCATCGATGACTATTTTTACATACGTTTAAAATATTGATAATATACAATGCCCGTTAATTAATATAATGTGCATAATCGATGTATGTATGTGCTTATTTGTGTCGTCTTCGTATTTTTGTTTACTACTGTTCTTTTATTCTTTTCTGTTTCTACTGGTATCTTTATAGATATATAGCTTCATATCACACACTTATAACTTTAAGTATTTGTGTGTGTTTTGTGTTCATTTGTTCTTTCAGTGTGTATGTTTATTTGCTTGTTTCAAATTATTTTCAGGAATTATTGAATTTCTTCTAAAACACGGGAACAGTAAATATGTCTAATCTGCTTTGAGATGTTTTTTGCGTGGATTTTTATATTTTGATGAGTAAATTTTGAATGTACAAGAGTATATTTTTAATGGGGTTCACAACAGCAGAGGTTATATTAACACCTTGTAACTTATGGGCTATCTTACCTACTGCCCACTTATCTTCTTTCTGTATTTCACTAGGTGTGTTTTCTTGTTATCATTCTCCTTTGCGGCCACCGACGCCCCTATTTTTATAAATTGATTAAAGCCATTTAATGAAAAAAATTAAATTTTTGACAAGGAGGTGATTTTCATATATGAAACGCTCCTTTCTTACCAACCGAAATGAATTATACAGTGATATTATATAGAATAGTTGTAGTATGGACCCCACGATTGCAATCCGAATAAACGATTATGAACATACGTAAATAATTATGGACATCTTGCGTAAAATAGAATTCGGCAAGGTTCTCTTCGTGCGATGCGAGATGGATGATGTAGCGGCAGTCCTCGCAAGAGCAGTCGAAATAATTCAAAATATTCACAAAAGAAGGAAGTCCTCCCTACGAGATCATAATTCTAAACTGTCTTATCGAGCAAAAGATAAGAAAGATTTGGACGGCATTCTTTCTTGATCTTGTTATATTTTTGTGTAATAGATTTACATAAGGAGAAAGTTTTTTTCTACTTTATTTAGTGTATCTACATCTATCTAAACAAAGGATGAACTTTACGGCACGAATATGGAATAAAAAATAAGACTGACTTTTTTATCTCAACCATTGACGTGCATAAAGATTAAATAATTGTAAGAAGTTAGTCGGACCACGAAATCATGGATTAAATAAGCTAAATGAAGTATATCTTCACTAAAGCTCTCCGTGGTTATTTCATTTGGCACCGAGAATCAAATATATTACACGCAAAAAGGAAGGAACTGTACGTTAGATTGAACCTCCATTGATTCGCATTCGAAGGTGATATGAGTGGCTGTTTCCTCCTCCTCATTACATAGTCTGCAAATGGGATCATCATTCTATATGCCTAGGTTATGTAGATGTTTCCTCAGATGACAGTGGCCGGTTCGTAGTCCTACCACTCCTCTGAGATTTGCCATCTTCAATTGTAGCAGTGCTTTTGCCAGTTTTGATGAGGATTGTTTTATCATGAGTTTACTGTGTCTAGCACTGCTAGAGTTTATCCATTTTTTTCTTTGTTTTATTTGGATCCGTTCTGCGATGGAGGATTCTATGTTTGTTTTTGATATCCCAAGGATAGGTTCGGGGACTATGTATGGTCTTGCGGATCCTCCTCTGGCCAGTCTGCTTCTTCATAACCCAAAATTCCACTGTGCCCTGGCACCCAGGATACCGTTAGGTTGTTATGTTCCCCTAGGTTTTGGAGATTTTGGATGCATTCACTGACTAATTTTGATGTAATTCTTGTGCATGCCAGTGCTTTAATAGCTGCTTGGCTGTCTGATCTTATGAGGACTTTTTTGTCAGTGTAACCAGTTTTAAGATTTTCCAGGGCACAAGCATTGATGGCATGCAGTTCTGCTTGAAAGACCGAATGAGTTTGATTGCTCATATTTTGGGTTTGTACAGAAAACACCTCATCCGGTCCCTTCATTTGTTTTGGAGCCATCCGTATACCATATCATTGTATCCGATGTTCTCCTGCGTTCTTCCTCTCCTTTGTAGTCTTGAGATTTTATAGGAGGTTGTGAAGATTGTTTCCGGGACCATGTTGTCAGTCCCCATTTCTAGTAATGGGTGTCTGATGGTTGTGTGCCCGAATTGTTTGGTTCCTTTCCAATTTAATTGTTTTTGGAGCCCGAAAGGGGAAAATTCAAACGGCGGTTTGAGATGGGAAGTTCGAAATCACGATAGCTCAAGTGGTTAGAGCAGCAAAGTATTGAACGAAGGTCGTGGGTTCGAATGGCGCTCATGGCACTAACCTTTTCATTTCAACCAATCCCATACATAAAGATTAATTAATTGAAAGAGTTTATTTGGCCAATCGGAACCTCGAAATCTAATGGATAAAGGTTGACATTTCAATACTGCTAATAACACAAAAATAATACCTTAACTGGAGATAATTAAACATACATAAATGCATAACAATAAAAAATAACATTAAAATATTAGTTGACTGTTTTATAATGAGATGAAGTCTCCAGTTAGCAAATAAATTATTAATCTATATTTTCTTACAATCAAAATCATACTTACTTTTTGGTAGTTATTTATAGTAATTCCTATTATTTTTATTTGCCTACCTATTTTGTACAAATAAAAAGGATTTGTATTTTTCTAATGTTAATCGACATTCATTTATATTTATTGATAAGTATCATATATTTATTGACAGTTATTGATTGATACCAGCCTTAAATATTATTATATTAACAAAACATAAATAAGAATAATTTGAAAGATAAGAAAAATACTCAGTTGTGTGATATATTCACCTTATTCAGAAATTATGGAAACTGTTATTGGTAATTTTCAAGTTGCATTTTTAGTAATATTCCCAATAGAAAATATCTTTTTATCCTATAAAATATTTCAAATACAAGTTATATTGATTATGTTGATACAAATGTGGTTAAAAACGAAATTTAAAAAATAAAATTATAAATATCAAAAAGTTCCGGATTAAGAGTTGAAATTCTTCGATTAAAATTTTCCTGTATTTATACGAGTGCAGGACGTAAACTACTAAATTTGTTGGTACAATTCAATTAATTGATAAATTCTTCCAATAAAATTTTTCTTTTGTGAAACGCATTTTATAGTAGTGTATTAAGGACTTCTGCCGATCCTGAGGTCCACCAACTGAAGATTTAAGTTTAAATAATTCACCCCCTAATCTCTAAGGTGTGGTGTTTAGTGACTGTTAGTAAATGATTTGCAGTGAAAGTGCACTGTCAACGGGCAATTACACAATTACGCATAAAACAAACACTTCGACCTCTAAATATGATCTCAATAAAGCACGATAGCACGATAGGGAAAATGTTTTTTTTAAACCTAAGTCACGCCAGACCTCTTCTCACGATCTTCCAATAATCCTTGTCTCAAATATTTTAGCCATAAAATACCTTCTATTTATATTATTCGTATATTCACTAATTTAGTGGTCCGCTTGACCAATTAATATATTACAATTCATTAAGGTTTTTAGTTGAGATAAAAAATCAATGGCATGAGCGGGATTCGAACCTACGATCTTCGGCTAGATACGCCGCTGCTCTACCGCTCGATCCACACGGACACAACTTCCCATCTCAACCCCACCTCATTTGAGTTCGGATTGGCTTCTCGACGACAAATATATTTCATTTTAATTAATTAAATCCGCTAATTTCGTGCTCCGCTTGACCAATTATTATTTTAATTTTTGTTTTTTATCTCAACTAAAAATCTTAATTAATAATAGTTAATTTTACGATGGACTCACTTCATTCTGAAAATTAATCACAATACAGCTTGAAAATTGTTTAGTCATGTAATACAATGAATACATTTTATTAGGTTTCGTGGTCCGCTTGACCAAAGAAATTCTTTTCAATTAATTAAGGTTTTTGCTGAGGGCGATTTGAACCCATGAAGTCTTGGGTTCGAATCCCGCTTGTGACTCTGACTTTTTTATCTCAACCAAAATCTTAATCAATTCAAAACAATGAATACATTTTTATGTTTCTCTTGATCGTTTAATTTTGGGTAGTCATTATCAAATGCGATGTAATTTAAAAAAAAATTATGCTTAGCAAACTTTGCTGATGTTAATTAGACACAATACACCCATAAATAATTCCAATTTTCAAAGTTTTTAAGACTTTATCTTTTATATTATATATTTTTTTACTTTATATTTTATATCGTACATTTTTATACTTAACGTTATTATATATTTGAATTTTTATTTTTACTGGCGAGTTTTGAAAACAAATCTATAGTTAAACATATTCAACTTTTTTTCAGGACAAAATCGCTTAATGTAGTTTCTGTTTTGTTTTGTTTTTAATTTAAATTCAGATCTTTTATGATGTGAGAGTTGAAAACACATACAGATAATAAAAATAAATAAATAAAAAAAACTTTTATTCTCAGTTTCAGATGGCTGCAACGAGGGTGATGGTGGTGCGGCCATGGGAAGGCCTAGGTAGCAACAGTACAAACAATAGCACAAACAAAAACAAAAACAACGACAAGGGATCAAACGAGTTGACCGAAGAGGTGATGCGTGTTGCCAGGAAGGAACTGAGAGAGGATGAAAAGACCCGGACCCAAACCCTCGACAACTTCAGAGCCTGGATCCTTAAAAATAGGGACCTTAAAGACATCAGGACTGGTGAGTCTTTCAACTTTTATACAGCGTGGTCGGTTCGTGTTAATTTTTTTTTTGTGTGTATCTAAGATGGAGTACAATTCCGTAAACCCGATGGTTCGAATTTTTTAGAATGTTTTGTACAGTTTTGTAAATTGGCAATTTTTAGAAGAAATGTGAATTAATTTAAAAATTGGATAAAGCTACGTGATAATAAAGTCAATTCTGTTTTTATGTAAAGAAACGTGTTTTTCTTAAATCAACACTAAAAATCGTAACTTTTGAATAGATTGGAATAAAGCCTGTATAATTTAAAGTTAATTTGTAGAACCATTTCCTCTAGAATAAACTAAAAACTTATTTTTCCCAGCGGAAATCCAATCGTTGTATCACAAGATTATATGTAAGATAACAGATAATTAACTAATTACTTAATGACAACTGGGGGAAAAACGGTTGGAATTGTGTGATAAAGGATGTCGTTCCGCAGAAGAAGTTGCACAACAACCCTATTAACAGTGTTAATGATTTTGGTTTTCCAAATTTTGTTATTTAACTACTCCAAAAAATAAATAAAGAAAGAATACTTCTCAGCATCTACTCTTTAATACCAACGGAAAAACAGCAAAGATAATAATTATACAGGATGAATAATACTCTTAGTAGAAGAAAATTAGAAGTACGTTTTCCAAGTGTGTGTATTCGTATTTTTTTTTAATAACAATTACGTTGAAATTGGCATAAGATTATTGGATATTATATCGTATATAAACAATTTACAAATCATTTTACTTGATTAAAGACCAAAACGAAATAATAATAATTAAAATCAACACTAACAAATAAAGTGAGACCTTTAATATGCTACTTGGTCAATGAAAATGAGAGATTTTTTCATGTAGCTATTCTGGGGTGTGCAAACAAAATAATAATACAAAACGTTTTTTGATTGTTACACTGGGACGTCAGGCGTTGACTCATCACTGAAAGGTCTTGGGTTCGAATCCAGCGGCCCTGAATACTTACAAACTCTCTTTTGTCAAAAAGCTCCAGGTTTGATACGATCTCTGCTGTTGGGAAACCGCGTAAAAAAAATGATCACGCTATACAGAGAAATTAAGAAGTTTTATTACAAACTAAAAGACCCAAGAGGTTCAAGAACGAGGAAAACACTTCCGAAATAATCTTCGAATTGTTTTATGTTGTTGTCGGTTCACGCCATCTTATGAAAAGAACTCTCTGGAGGAAAGAAGTGTATTTTTTTAAAAATTAACTTGTTTAATTGTTTTCGTTTGAAAATTGTTAACCGGCGCAACACGGCCTGAATTTCTTCACAGTATCTAAGTGGTAAAACAATCGTGTAAAAACGTTTTGGTCGCTAATGCGTTAAAAACCTTAAATTTGTGTTTGTCGTTATGCTATTGGCGAAGGGCTTTAAAAATTGATATATGTTGTATGAATTAATTAATTATGTATTCAAATTTCAACTATGCCTGACTGTCTGAAAAACAGTTTAATTACAGCTTTATGTTCTTCCTCTATGTATATTTAATTGGTATTTTATTTTCGAGGCTTTTCAAGGTGAGTCACCAACGGTCATATATTATATCTCGATTTGTTTATCACAAAGCAATGAAGGCATCGATAATTATTTAAAAAACATAACGACTATTTTACAAGCAATTTACGGTCATTTAGTAACCGGTAATTAATGATTATTCGGACATCGTGCGATCGTTGTATGATGTTGGGTTATTAAAACATTTTCGTTATCGTGCCAACATTTCGATCTTTTTTTCAATTAATTTTTTTATGTAAGGCCTTTTTTGAGATCAAAAAGGTATTGTCACGGGCGTGATTCGAACCCACGACCATCGGTTCAATACGCCCTGCTCCAACAACGCGTCACGATAGCTCAAGTCGGGGGTTCAACCGCTCGTGACAATAACTTTAAAAAGAATAATTTAAAGAAGTAATTTTGTCAATTAGACTTAAATGGCTTTCGATGATTATTGAGACCACCTTCAGGGCCCGGAATTTACAATTGTTTATGATATTAATTATTTATAATTGATATATCCCAGGCTCTGAAGACTGAAGAGTAAATGTCATTCTAAACCTACTTCACAGAAGACCACATCTAACGATACTCACAGTAAGTGTACTAGTGAGTAGGAACTATCCTTTTGGAAAGTATACCTTTTTGATCTCAAAAAAGGCCTTACATAAAAAAATATATTTTTGAATCCTTGTTCTATAGTCTATAGAAATATATTCTATCCACAAAAATGAAATAGACCCTGTTTATAGATTCCAAATCCCATCAGAATTTGTTCCCCCCCACGTGCTAGACGACTACTCCAGCGCACCGGACTGGATAGCCAATAAAATGTTTCGGGCATACCTTAGAGAGAAATTGACCAATTATTACTTGATTTTTACCGATGGCTCGAAAGTGGACGGAAAGGTCGGGTACGACCCAGTACGCGATACAAACGAAAAGTACTCTCTCCCTGGGTGGGCTTCGATATTCACCGCGGATTCAATGGGAGTACTCAAGGCCCTAGAATATACCCAGTATAACCTTCCAAACGTAACCCAAATCGCAACACTCCAGGAGAGTGGTTTCGTATTTGGAGAATATAAACATTTATTCCAAATGGGATTACGTTAATAAACATTTTATTGAGGTACAGAGAATTCGTTAGCAACGGTAAATCAATCACCCTGTGGATAGGTTCGCGAAGGCAGCTGTAGAAAACGGCTCTTTCTTCGATTACAAAATGACCAATTGCGATGCCAAAAGGGCATTAAATAGAGTGTGGCTACGCGATTGGCAACTGCTACATGACGGTTCCCAGAGAGGGCAATTGTATAGGTTAACTTTCCCATGGTGCCTAAGAAGCCATGGTTTCAATGGTGTATGGGTTCGAGTCGGTTTTTCTCCACGATGGTGCGAATACGAACAAATCACGGGTTATGGGGCGCGCATAGATTCAGAATAGGAGTGAGAGACAGAAGACCTCAATCACTTGATCATGGAATGCCCAGAACACGAGGAGAGGAGGAAAATTTTCCTGGAGAGGACCTATTACTTGAAGTGTGTAGCAAAACCATTCAGTCTGGAGTCTCTAATTTCAGAAGGTAGAGACGCTGTTTAAATGCTTTTATATCAATTCACCAAGGATGGTAAAATAGATATTTGAACAGTCAATGTTCCGGAGGGAGGGGCCTCCATTGCTTAAAGGCGCCCCCAGTCGCTTTTGTGACTGAAGAATGACTTCTCACTCCGGAAAAACTTCCATCTTATTGACTTTTGAGTCAAGTAACTGTTTCTGACTTTTGTGTAGCGTTGTCTGGGGTGTTGGGTCGACGGGGTGCGGCAGCTTCTTCTCGTCGGTTTCCCGCACTTGACATCCCGGACTGACAGCATGGCTGATGTGCAGAAGTACAAGGCCAAAAGAAGAAAAGAAAAAAGTTCCATAGTCTACGATTTTTATAGTTTTTATTATTTTATTTCAAAGAGGCGGCGTCAAGGCCTTCTTCACCCGCCTTGACCTGAAGAGATCTTCTGTGCTCCGATTTTACGAGTTTAATTAAGCACCTCAAATGTTACCTGTTTACACAAATATTAAAGTATGAAAATGTAAAATATTATAAATGGACCTATTCACCCATCACGTTCTCACTGCGTAATGAGAGTTTTGTTTTGGTTAACATAGCCGAACTTTTGGTTGAAAAGCCGAAAAATGCGAAAGCATCGTCCATAGGCAGAAAAAACTGACTAAATTTTTTACCTTTACTTGTAATAATTAATTGGGAAGTTAGTACTTATTTGCAGGTATTTCTCGAGAAAATATTTCTGAACAATGCCCTCTCGTAGGGGAAACATAACATTTAGAATTAGTTATTCAGATATCGTGAGACGTGATGTCCCAGGCCCTGAAGATGATCTCAATAAAAGATCGAAACGTTGGCACGATAAAGAAAATGTTTTTCTGATACCTACATCACACCAGACCGCATCTCACGATATCTGAATAATTAACCGTTAACGGTCACTAATCTCTACACATTTATAATTAGAATCGGTTGTTTTATTGTAATATCCAACCGAGCTCGACATATGTACATGCTGTTCGATTTTCGTTGCACAACCATCTTGGCTAATGTTAGTAGCGATAGAATAATTAAAAAGGGTTTAAAACGTTGTTACGGACACAGAGGTTTAGGTTCCTAAGCGACAAAACAAAAAAGCCAAAAGCTGCACATGCGATGACTTTAGAAATTATGTAAGAGCATAGTTTCTTTTTCAAGACATTCAAATCACGTAATTGCCTCCATTTGCTTCCATATTTTTGGTTTTATTCTTGATTACTATCACAATAATATTACATTACCACAATCGAATGTTATTATATAATTGTTCTAACAATCATTTGTATACTGGTAATCCCACGGTTGATTACTCATACAGTATCAATCATTATAAATAATAATGAAATATGTTTAAAATATGTATTGTCCTTTTGCTTCTTATAGACGACAATTTCCTTCTGAGATTCCTTCGTGTGAAGAAGTTCAGCTTGCCAATGGCGGAGGACATGCTGCTTAAGTTTTTGAACATGAAGCAGATGTACGCCCACCTCTGCGGCAACCTGGATTACCTCGATCCTCCAATTTTGGAATTGATCAACAAAGGGTGAGTGTTTTTATTTGTCTGTTTATATGTTTATTAGTTATTTTCATGTGTTTTTAGGTTTTACTTCGTTTCACCTGTGCGAGATCAACATGGAAGGAGAGTGACCATTGGAATCGCAAGTAAGAACTGTTTAATCATTGCAAATAGCCTACAAAAATAATTAAAGAAACAATTAAATATAATAAATGTTTGTTGCTTTGTATAAAGTGTTTTAATGTTGCATATTAAAAAATCCAAGAATTTATTTTTTGATGCCCTTCATCACTATAAACCTGGGTTAACGAAATATTATAATTTATTATTACTCGTAAACATTGATCCATGAATCATGGAAGAGATCATCATCGGAATTATTTATCGATTTAACTAAATTATCAAACAAAATGATATTAGACCACTTTTTTACCTATTACTATCAAACTGTTCGATTATTATAAAAAAATATATTTAAGCAAATAGACTAATTAAATAAGTACGTTAATACATAATATTGTTTAACATAAATTTTAGAGTTATTATTTTGCGTGTTTATTATTAAAATATTATATTTAATTTAATGCGTAGAGATTAGTGACCGTTAACAGATAATTATTCAGATATCGTGAGATGCGGTCTGGTATGATGTAGGTATCAGAAAAACATTTTCTTTATCGTGCCAACGTTTCGATCTTTTATTGAGCCATGAAGATGATCTCAATAAATGATCGAAACGTTGGCACGATAAAGAAAATGTTTTTCTGATACCTACATCACACCAGACCGCATCTCACGATGTCTGAATAATTTAATTTAATAGTGAATAACTTTTTGTTTCCGCTTTTAAATTTAAAGTTTGAATTGTAGTTAATCCAGTTTTTCTTGGCTTTTGAGTTGACAATAAATAATTCATGTGAATTGAAAGCCTTTTTTCCCACAAAATGTATATTTACAAAGTGCAATTTACGAGTGGGTGTGTAATTCAGTTAAAGGTTAATATGATTATAATTTAGAGAAAAATATTGAAATCTTTTGATACCTTATGGCAAATTTAACGTTTGATGATGATGATGATGATGATGATGATGATGATGATGATGACGATGATGATGATGATATTTCAGGGGTGTTGTATACTGCGCCCTTTAAGAGCTATTGTATCTCCCCTTCTCTGCCTAGAGCACATCGGTGAGTCCTATTTCATCAAGGAACTTGATTAGTAGGCCCGGTTTTGTTGGTTGATGCTCTTCTATGGTCACATTGTACATCCCGAAACACTTCCTCTTGCGAGCTAATGTTTGCGCCGCAGTTTGTTAGCAGATGTGTTGGTGTCTCTTCCGCTTCTTTGGAGAATCTGCATGTGCCATCCTGGATTATTCCAACTTTCTTTAGATGCCCATTTAATCTACAGTGTCCAGTTAGGAATCCTGTTAGGATTCGCAGTTTGTTCCTGCCTCCTTTGACACATTCTGTGATTTCTTTCTTCCCAAAATTGGTTAGAAGATTCTTGGATTGTCTGTGTCCAATAAGCGAATTCCAGTGTTCCCTTATTTTCTTTTTGCCCTTCTGTCTGAGATGCTCATTGATAGTGTGGATTCCTATACCACAGAAGGGTTCGGGTCCTGTCAGCGGTTTAGCTGCCCTTTCTTTGCAAGGGTGTCCGCTTTCTCATTGGCATCTACACCCATATGTCCTGGGACCCAGCAGTGGCTAACTTTGTTCCTCGTACCTAATAAATTTAATTTGGTTTTGCAGTTCAGCACCATCCTTGAACTAATGATATTTGAACTTAGTGCTTTGATGGCTGCTTGGCTATCTGGCATGTATGACACTGACTATGACACATCTTTCTATTGCGTGAATCTCTGCTTGATAGATACTGGCGAGTTTTCCCATGGGTTCCGAGTATTTGATGCCAGGTCCAAATACTCCTGCTACTGTACCTTCTTGTGTCTTGGATCCATCTATGTACCAAAGGATGGTGCCATTTTTAATGGAGTTGTTTTCCATTCCTTCCCATTCCTTTTTGATGCCCAGATGTGTTCGGAATTTTTGATTGAATTCAAACATCCTGTTCATGTCATCTCTTGGAGCCGTGAGTGATCGGTGGTTTTTCCACAGTTTGTTTCTGTCTCTCCATTTCAGTTCTATTCCTGTTGGAGGTTTCTCTCTAATAAGGTTAATTGTGGTTTTCTGTGCTGTCCACGGATCAGAAATTGACGAGACTTCTAAAAGAGGTTTTCTCACGATTTAACTTTTGAACATAATCTATCGTGAGAACTTTCATTCCAAGACGCAACTTTCGTATTTCAAGGCATGATTCATTCTTTTCAAGTGGAAACAAAACAAAACCCCGTTTTTATGTATAAAATAGATAAGAAACTAAAACAAACTCAAGTAGACTTGAAGTATGATGCTAAACATTTTAGAAATAGACATTTGGACTCACCCACCAACTTACATAATTTGTATTGAAATTTTTTAGAGGAAATACTTTTTGTTTCAAAGAATTGGACATTTTCGATTTTATTATTGCAAATTGTTACGTTTAGCTTTTGACTCGGATCATCTACTAATGATACACGGCGTCTTTAACATACAATACATTGACAAGTTGACGAAATTTATGATTTACGAGCCTAGCTTAATGAGTATTCAAAGAAAGATGTGAGAGAAAATGAGTTTCTTCTCTATTGTTTTGTATTTTCTGTTTTAGACTAGTGAAATACTTTAAAGTTTAAGAAAGAATTTATGTACATATTTAAAGTCTTCCTTTTGTTCAGTATTCTTTCAAAGTCGTGTTTGGATTCAAGGACCAAATAGTTTTTTATCTCAATAAAATATAGATCCAATGAAATCGATACTTTATGGGGCTCATATCTAAGTGCATAACTAACATTTCATTGGGTTTAAGATTATTATAAATTAAACATATTCTTCTAAATTAATTTCAATCAGACAAAACAGTTGGAAAAAAATCTTTGTATTTATCTGCAAGATGAACTTTTCAAGATCGTAATGATTTTTCGATGGTTCTGATGCAATGGTCGACCTTTTTTTCCTGTAATGCCCCATAACATTGGATGATATCGGTTGCACAACGAGACGATAATTTGACTAATAAACAACTTTATTTGTTGAAACGTTATCAGGACGAGCCCCTCGTATTGTGTCATAATGTTAGATCGAGCGTGAATTAAAAAAAAAAAATCTTACCCTTTCCTTCATTACAGATATTTAATTTTTTGTGGTAGTAACTGAATTACAGCTAGATAATTTGCATAAATATAAATCCGACCATAGATGAGCATTTAATTTTTGTCAATAATCATGACTGACCCAATGATGCAAACATAAACTAAAGTCTCAGGAGGAAAAAAAGCCTTTTGTTATCCACTCCGTTATAATTCATAAAACCAATATTCTTCTTGCTATTCTGTGGTCTACTATCTTCATTATGTATTGAATTACTTTAGCCCTTTTCTAAAAAAATTTAAAAAAATGAGTAACAAGTTTAAGTCGACTGATCGTTTTTGAAAATGGTTTGATTATTGTTGCTTTCTTTTTACTTTAACAGTAGTGTGCTGTTGTAAATTTGCACAAATGAAACAGACTAACACCTGGGGCGGGAAAATACCGACCAGAGGCAACTGAAGACCATAAGCTGAAGGTAAAACACCTCAGAGCTTCAACACCATTTCACGGGTCATAGGCAGTTAATTGGATTTCAGTATTCAATATATCGACTAGGATTTTAGTCCCAAATAGTCAGTAACAATTGAATTTGTTTTTTTCAAAAAGACCATGGTAATAAGTATACATATATATTCATACAATAATAAACACGGCCAAAGGGCTACTTCACAGAATGATCACCCTAAGCCATGAATCATTTCACCACAAGAACATAAAGATATACAAACAGATCCTCCGAAACAATCTCTATCCTAAACACATAGTTAACAGGATAATCAGCAATTACCACTCAACACGAACAGCATCCAATATTACTAACAATACTATATTAAATACAACAAATACATTAAATACATACAAACCAACATACATTTCTAGCCCATTTATTCAAGGCCTATCACACAAATTAAACAAATTTCTCTCATCCGATAACTTCAAAATAGCTTTCAAAAATTATAAAACAATCCAAACACTGTTTTCCAAAATTAAAGACCCCAAACCAATTACAAATAAATCTGACGTAATCTACAAGATCAACTGTTTAGACCGTCTATACATTGGTCTTACATCCCAATATCTGGACAGGAGAGTAAAACATCATATCTATGATTGCAAAAAACCCAAACAAAATCCTCCAGCACTCGCTACCCACCACTTTGAACAACAACACAATTTTGACTTCAAAAATCCAAAAATACTACATACAGAGCAAAACCAATTTAAACGTAATTTTTTAGAAATGGTTTACATCAACAAGGATAAACACAGCATCAATTACATAACAGATACATGCAAACTCAGTCTCAGCTACGCCAATATCATTAATCAAATTCAAAACAGATAACATACATATATCATCACATTACATTCCACACATCAAATATTTTTCGCATAGTCTAATTGTACAACAATCTAGTTTTCCTTTTCCCATTTATCCCCCTACATGAAACAGTAAAATCTCACTGGCACTCTCAACACGACATGGCACAATTACACAGAAGACAAAAACTTTGAGTGAGTAGAAATACTTTAAAAGAATATAAAATATAATTTTTGCATTGTATAAATTCACTTTTCCAAATTCTATATGTATTTTCTAAATGTAAATTATGTTTGTAAATCCCAGGCCCTGAAGATGATCTCAATAAAAGATCGAAACGTTGGCACGACAAAGAAAATGTTTTTCTGATACCTACATCACACCAGACCGCATCTCACGATGTGTGAATAATTATCCGTTAACGGTCCCTAATCTCTACACACGTAATAAGGATACTAGGAAGCTGGGTTTGTGCACCCAGCCACTGCAGCCTTATGGCTTATTGTACTTTTCTCCTTCCTTAGTTCAGTGCGATAGACTCAATCCTTCTTCATAGAAGTATCAGGTCATAGACTGTTGCTGCTACAATTCTATTCCCTAAGGTTTTTCGAATGTTAGGTTACAACTCAATTAGGCTGTTGCTTCGCATTCCAAGAGAATACGGTTGAATGTTTCCTTTTCGTCATTACATAATCTGCAGGTGGGATCATCGTCGTATATTCCCATGTTGTTCAGATGTTTTCTTAGATGCCAGTGGCCAGTTAGTAGTCCCACCTCTCCTCTGAATTTTGCCCTCTCCAATTGTAGTAGTGTTTTTGCCAGTCTTAGTGAGGGTTGTTTCATCGTAAGTTTACTATGTTTAGCACTGCTAAAGTTTATCCACTCCTTCCATATCCCAATATATCATCAGGTTGTTGCTTTCCCACGTTTTGGATGCATTCGCTGACAAATTTTATGTAGTTCCTTTTGGATGGGTGATTATATCCTCCTCATCATTACATCATCTGCAGATGGGGTCATCGTTGTATATGCCCATGTTTTGTAGACGTTTTGTCAAATATAAGTGGCCGGTTACTAGTCCCAGCACTTCGGTTGAGCCCTCTCCAATCCCAGCCGTGATTTTCGAGTCTCGGTGAAGATCGTTTCATCAAAGTGTCTAGGGCCCCTAGAGTTTATCCACTGCTCCTTTTGTTTTGTTTGGATCCATTCCGGATGGAGGATTCTATATTTATTTTTGTTATCCCGAGTTTCGGGTCTATGTATGGTCTTGCAGATCCTCCGATCCTCCCCTGGCTAATCTGTCTGCTTTCTCATTACCCAAAATTCCTCCGAGCCCTGGCGCCGAAGATATCATCAGGTTGTTGTGTTTCCGCAGGTTTCGGATATTTTAGATGGATTCATTGGCTAATTTTGATGATTCTGCTAATGCTTTAATGCTTGGCTATCAGATCTTTTCAGGATTTGTTTTCCAAAGAGACCATACTTTTCCATAAAGATCCATAATATTCGATTGATAATTGTACAAATTTTGAAGATGATTTGGGATTTTAGTTCATTCGATATTTTTGACAAATAAAGAAGGACTTCATTTTCGTAACAGTAGTAATTTTGTTTGTAGTACACTAAAAGTAAGAAACTACCTATTTTAACTTGATTTGGTTGGGCTGAATATATCAAAAAGGTTCAAAGTTTAAGATATTAAATTAAAAATACTATTTAAGATATTACACTATAAAAGGCTACTAGTTGAATTATTAATTAATAATTAGCGTTAAAAACGTAACAATTAACAAATTTCCGAAGGAAAAACGAAGAATTAAAATCAATTTGTCCTCACATTTTCAGACAACTTTGACCCACACAAGTATACAAATGTACACATGGCGAAAGTGATGCTTCTCACCTACGAGACCCTGCTTGAAGATGAGGAAACACAAATAATGGGCTTCACTCACTTCGGTGACGTTAAAAGTGCTTCTACTGCACATGTCACACTCTGGAATGTCACCGAGTTCGCCACCATGTTCAAGTGGGGAGAGGTAAATTGATGAAAATGTGCTATTAATTTTGTTTTCAATGGTCTATTTTTTTTTTATTTTATAGAATAAAAACCTTTAAAAAAATCAAAATCCAAACGATAATTAGAATATGGGTAAGCTGGCAGGTTTAAAATCAGTAGTGAAGACATTCAATGAAGTTTCTATTAAATGAATTAAACTATTTGCTATTTTTATTCATTATTACAATTTAGGTGTTAAGAATTAGACTTTTACGTTTGATTGGATTTAATTAAAAAAAAAAAAAAAGTAAGTAATCATACCGGAGGGCTTAAAGTTCAACTAACTGTTGGGTGTCGCGGACGAGGGGTCAAACCTTTAAAAAAACATTTTATAGTATGATCCATTAAAAACCATGAACTGGGATTCGAACCCAGAACTGCTAGAGTGACGAATCGTTCACCCTAACATCTCGTCCACCGCAGTTGATTTTATGATGACTGACGATCCCTTCCCAATGGACTAACCTCCTCCTTTCTCACATTAAAACCTGGGGTGCCCCAAGGCTCTAGCATCTCTCCTATCCTTTTTTCCATTTATATTAACGACCTGCCCGACTCCAGGCTAACTCGGCCCATCTCAAAAGACCCAAATTCCATCAGCGAACATGATAATTCCCTAGTCCTCAATCAGCCCAAATCCGCCGCCATAAATATTAAATCCCAGGCCCTGAAAATGATCACAATAAAGATCGGAACTATCAAAGAAAATGTTTTTCTAAAGCCTACGTCACGCCAGACCGCATCTCACGAGCTGTCCTAATAATCATTAAAAAAATTAGCTTTAAAGCCAATTTATCCTCCAAGCGATATCTGGTTTTTGATGTAATCTGTCCTGCTTTGGAAATTTAACGTTCAGAGGGAACAGATGTGCCAAGTCACCAAATTGAACAACTCCTGACGGGTTCCGATAGGTCATTTTCATATAAGAAGAATGTGGGTCATTCCCTGTTCACAAACGTAGAAATTAGTAAAAACGGAAAAAAGTTTACAAAACATCGACAGCCCACCATCAATAATCAATCAGTAAGATCGATGCTGGAAACATCTAATATAGGTCATCTTCCGTCTTGATGTTTTCGAAACATCGGCCATCGATGACCATCACTAAGTTGTTTTCCAGTTCATTCACACTCGTCGTACTTCTTACATCTCCCAATCCCTCCGATTCAACTCCTCACATTACACTTGTAACACGCGCTCAGACCCAACTGACTTTATCCTTCGGCCACATACAACCCGTATCCGAGCCGCTAAACTCTAAAATTCCTCTTTCTATTAGTCACGCTCTTTCTCTTTTCTACTTTAAATCCATCTGTATAACCGCCTGCTCTCCCTTCAAAAAGAGTTCCTACTATAATATTTGATATTTTTGTTTATTCTTGTTTTTTCTTAGGCTTGTTTTTCTTGTATAGCTTGTGCCAAGATTTTTATTTAATTTTATTTTTAATTTCAGAAAAGGAACTTCCTTTATTTATTTTATGTATATTATTCTTAGAAGACCAACGCCAGGATAAAGTTATTTTTCTTCTTCTTCTTCTTATTATTATTATGAATATTTGTATTAATAAAATATGTTAAATTATTTTAGGTAAAACCTAATTCATTATATTTCGTGGTCCGATTGACCAATAACTTCTTTCAATTAATTAATCTTTATGTAAGATATTGTTTGAAATGAAAAAGTTTTCTGTCACGAGCGGGATTCGAACCCACGACCTTCGGCTCAATACACCGCTGCTCTACCACTTGAGCTATCCTCACTTCGACCCACGCGGATACCAACTTCCCATCTCAATCTACTTTTCGAATTTTCATTTGTCGCCGAGAATCGAATCCTGATTACACGACATTTGAGTAAAAAGTAGAGGAGTTGGTAAAAAGGAGAGAAATTTAGAAAATTGGTAGGTTGAGTTGGTGTCCGAGTGGATCGAAGTAAGCATCGCTCTGGTGGTAGAGCCGCGGCGTATTTAGCCAAAGGTCGTGAGTTCGAATCCCACTCGTGACACTAACTTTTTCATTTCAAACATTCTTACATAATTAATTAATTGAAAAACCGAATATTCACGAAACCTTAATGTTAAATATTGCGTGCGAAAAATGATTCATTGTAAAATCGTGCACAAAAAAATTACTTTATTAATTTAATTTTACTATTCTGAAATTAACAATAAATTTTTATTATTTCATCTCAACCATGACCTTAAATACAAAGTATAATTAATTGAAATATTTATGACTACTATATACATGTCTCGATTAAAAATAAATAAACATTGTCTTATTATTAGATTAGCCAGGAATTTAATGACATAAAGTAAAATAACGTAATAATTCCAGAAATTATAATTTTCAGCATTCGTACCCTATGAGGCACAAATCCGTTCATCTCCTGAACGTTCACCCCGCCTTAAAGTATGTCTACGACTTTGCCAAATCAAGGGTGACACAGAAGATAAAAGACCGTTTTAAGGTATCTAATGGGTAATTTGACAATAAATTGTCTGGCAGACGGTCTAACCATCTAACTTTTCAGATACACAACAGTCTAACCGAAGTGCACGCTGACATTGATCCAAGCGCCCTACCAAAAGAGTACGGAGGTGTGATTCCAATGGCTGACATGATCGGTGAGATTATTCGTTAAATTTAACTAGAATATTTACATTTGTTTATTTATTCATATTGTTTTTAAATAGAATCTTGGAAGCTTGAATTGTGTAAGCAGCGTGAGAAAATTCTTTACGGTGACAAGATGAAGCTTCTTGACAACAGCTGTGTTATGAAGAAAAAGTCTGCCCAGAACAGCAACAATATCGGTGATATATCGGGGAGTTTTAGGAAACTAGAAGTTGATTAAATAATAGTAATAATAAACTTGTTAATATATTTTTTATTTCTTGTTTTAGAAAAAAGAGTAAATTTTTTCCCAATAAAAGATACATTTCTGATACTATTGTTACAGTATCTATCGTGATAGTCCAAAAATTGTATAGTATTACTCTTCAAAGAGATTAATAGTTTCTTATTTGTTACTAAATGTGCAATTATTGGAAAAAAAACTCTACAATAAGAGATAATAATGTATATAATAATACATCAAACTCTTAAAACAATTAAATGATAAACCAAGATTTACTGTTTTTAATTCAATTTTCTTACTAGCAGAACATTCAATCAATACTAATTATGTTAAATGTTTTTACAGTAATAATTACATTCGGTTTAAATATTTTTTTTAATTTTAATATAATTATTATTTGTTTTTATACTGTAGGCCTAGATTTCTGAACTGTAGGTATTTTTTAATTGTGATACTCTTTTAATTGGAATTAGAAATTTTGAGACGTAGATTTTTAATGTCAATTTTATAATTGTTACCTAAAATTTGTGTGCGTACTGCTTCCTCATTTATGTGAAAATATACATTTATATCTTTTGTTTTAAATTATTTTAGCAACCACTTTATAGTTATTTATTTGTACATATTTATTCTCTGTTGCAAAATTGTATCATAGGGCAAAATGTAATTTTTGAACGTTGTCAGAAAAAAAAATTCAAATTCAAATTTTCAATTATCGGCTACATGAATAGTAAAATATTTCAGTAATAAATTTAGAATCATCTATTACTCTTTATAGCCAATTCTGGGCACAAATTCAAAGATGAAAATGAAATTTATTTCAAAATGTTTTGTTGCAATTGTGTTTTTTAAAATTTTTCAATTTTTTTTTACCTGCTACGGTTTTTGAGTGGTTCGAATTCGCGGCCCTTAATTCGTTACGCTAGGCATGCATGGAAGTACAGCTATGAATTAATTGATGAGTTTAATTTTTGATTTCTATTTTCCTGTTTTTCTGTTCTCTTTTGCATTTTGTCAGTTTTTGTTTTCTTTGTATTGCGTAAGCTATAACTTTTATTTTATTTTATTGTGTATTTATATTTTATTTTATAATATTTTCTTTGGTTTCTGATTGTGTAATCAACGACCTCTGGCAGACGGATCCAAGATCCATGGCCTTAAATGCTTGGAAATCTAAATTTTCTTTTTTCTTTTTATGTTTAATAAAGCATTATTATTTTTATTCAATGGTTTTATATTGATTACATATTTATATTCATGTTGAAAATTATGACTAAATTATTTCAATTAATTATTATTTTTAGCTAAGGTCTTGCCAGAGACGAAAACACTCATGACATTACGTTTTCTTCTCAACCAAGTCGTTAGATTTAAAAAAATAAATAAAGTGAATAATTAATGGTAACAATAATTAAATAATTAATATAGCCAATTATTCATTAATAATATCAATAATTAATAAGGTCAATTATCGTGAATAAATATGAAGCAGAAATATTACGTTTTGAAATAAAAATTGGAAATTGAACTACAAAACATGATAAAGTATAATGTGATCATTTCCTGTCAGATTAATTTGGTTCAGTTCAATCAGTTAATACTTTGGCACCAGGAGATCATGATGGCGATTATGAGAAATTTAGAAATTCAACTTTGAAAGTGGACTGGGCAAAAGAAATAAAAACAAAATTGTTTTATTTTCAAATGAGAGAAGAGTGAATGATTGTGTTGGGCTTCCTTGAATGGCTTTTCTTTGCTTGTGCAGCTCGATCTTACTATGTCTATGTGTAGGACCTCTACTCCATCTCATTCAGTTATTAATACCTGTGTTGTTTTATATCAAAAATTTGAAGAATATATACAATCTTTTCTTGGAATATGTAGTAAACTATTGTATAATTTTAAAATATTAAGTAGCACTTGAAGATTTTATTTCGCTCTGGCAGTCTGTCTTGGTCTAAGGTATAATTTCAAGGGGTAGTTTAACTAAACGTACATTCCGGCCTCAACATTTTAAAAATTGTTTTCTTAAAATATTTTAGAAGGAAAATCCTCGATTTGAATCGAATGAACTTAGAGGGGAATTAAGAGTTATGAGTATCATGCAATTTTTTTGAAGGGGTCTTTACATCTTTACATATTGCTAATAGTCGGGGCAATAGTGGGATCGTGGAACGATATGATTCACGAATGTGGGAAAACGGATTACAAACAGCAAGTCAATAGCAAGCATGGATGGATACAATGTCCACCGGGGACTGGAGGAGTTCCCGCCTGAGCGCTGCAGCTGTTCAGCTTATTGTACTATACCCTGTCTCCATTTTTGGGGGAGGGCGCACAACACAAAGTGAACTTGAGCCCCCGTTGTACCAGTGTTCTTCCATCGAAGAAACTCATTTTTGAAGGAGGTTGAGACCAGATTCAGGGTCGTTGAGATCCAGTCCCGCCCCTTACATTGATGAGTGCCGTGTCAATTTCTTTTAATTGCGGCCACCGGTCCCCTTAGGCGTCAGAAAAATTCCAGAGGCGACAGTGAGGATCGAACCCACGACCTACGAGCCGAGAGTCTGACGCCTTAACCACTCGGCTATTGATTACACCAAAACTAAAACGTTAAGACCATTGAAAACTCTGTTAAATTTCCAATAAGATGTAATCAACACTAAACTTAAAAACCTTTGTGAAATAAGCGTTTTAGTACCGAGAACTTTGAAAAATATATACTTTTGTTTCAAATAGAAAAAATGACTATGGTGATTCTAAACTACTATTTCTACCAGAGACCCACAAATTTCAGGAAATACTCCATTGAATATTCTTTTTATTGGTGCAATTGCTTATTTAATTACTTTTTCAAAGATAACGTTTAATAAACACATTCAAAATTTTCTTAAATGTTTTTTTATTTTTCCGCCGGCCTGATTTAAGAATGGTTCTTGGGCATGGTAGCGAGTTACAGGGTCGCATGTTCCGCTTTTTAGGGGAATTGGGCCTTTTTTTTTATTCCGATAGTCGTCAAAATATGCGTTTTGTGTTACCGTTTTTTTAAATACATAAGTGAGTGAATTTATTAGCGTGAATCAGGAGGGGCTGATGGTGGATGGTATGGCACGGAAAAAAAGAATATTAGGAGTCGGAGTTTGTGCACCCCACGCAGTGCAACCTTTTGGCTTATTGTACCTTCCTACTTCCCTATTTCGGCAATAGAATCTCTTTAGAACTATCAGGCCATTGACTGTTGCTGCTGCAATTTGATGTTTTTCCTAAGTTAGTTAAAGCTCCATTGAGTTGTTTCTTTGCCTTGGAAGATGGTACGGATTAGCTGAATCCTCCTCCTCATTACATAATCTGCAAATGGGATCATCGTTGTCCATGTTGTGTAGATGTTTTTTCATATGCCAGTGACAGGTTAGTCTTGGTGAGAGTTGTTTCATCATAAGTTTACTATATCTAGCGCCTCTAGAGTTTATCCACTTTTCCTTTTGTTTTCTTTGGATCGATTCTGCGATGGAGGATTCTACATGTGTTTTTGTTATCTCAAGTATAGGTTCGGGGCCTATGTATGGTCTTGCAGATCTTCCTCTGGCCAGACTGTCTGCTTTCTCATTACCCAAAATTCCCGAGTGCCTGGCACCCTAGATATCAACATGTCGAGTTTCCCCAGGTTTTGGAGATTTTGGATGCATTCACTGACTAATTTTGATGTGATTCTTTTACATGCTAATGCAGATCTTATTAGGTGTAACCTCTTTTAAGTTGGCATGAATTTATGCTTGAAATACCGGAGTGTACTTCCCTAATGGGTTTGAGTGCTCATGTTTTCGGCTTGTACAGAAAACTCCCGATCCGATTCCTTCGTGTGTTTTGGAGGCATCTGTACACCATGTCAATGTATCTGATGCTCTCCTGTATCTTCCTATCTTTTACAGTCCGTTAAGAATGTATAGGATGTCGTAAAGGAAGTTTTCGCGATCATGTAGTCAGTCCCCATTTCTAATAGTGGATGTCTGATTTTTTTTTATTATGGTTGTATTCCCGAATTGTTTAGTTCCTATCCAATTTTCTAGTCTCTCCTGGTGTAAATCTTTCGAAGGGAGGTAGGTTTAACATATTTTCTAATGGATTTATAGGGGTTGTTCTTATCTCCCCTGTGATACATAGATTTCCTAGTGTTTGTATACTGGTTAATGTTCGAGCAGCTACTTTTTTTTGCGCTTTGTTCCACCAGATGAGTGATCCAATGGTTATTACTGCCGTGTATAGCCAATAGGCGTTTTTCGGTTTTAATCCCCCAAGATGGCCTAGGGTTCTTCTTGAGGCCATTAGCGGTATTTTACTTTTTGCAGTATGTTGCAGTTGAGGGTTCCTGGTTAATTTCCAATTAACTTTTCTGTGTGTAAATCTTAAGATTTGTGTTGTATTGTATGTTTAGAGTGAATGGGGAGGGGCTGATGGTAAAATAGCATCCACATCGTCGATGGCAGAATATTTATAAAATACCACATCCAACCCAATTGGATTAGTTTGGTATGGTATGCAGGTCGATGGAAGAATATTGAGGGCTCCATCTACAAAATGGGATGAATGTATTTGTGAGTTAATGTATGCGTATTGAATGTGTGCTGTTATATTTGGTATGCCCTCGGGTCTGAGATGACCAAGCAGTCGGATGCCTTTTAAAAAAGAAAAAAGACTAAAAAAATCAGCAAGTTCGTTTTCGAGGGAGTGGAGGCCAATAAATAACCATTGAACACGTATAAGCTTTATTTTCATTGTTTTTAGGCGATTTTTTATCTTTCTAATAGTGCCTGCTTTTAATTTAATTATTAATTTTTTTAAAATATAATAAAGATACAATATTCAAGAATACTTTTGAAATGATTTTCAGGTTTAACATACACACGCACTGTCTAACAACTATTATCGATCATCACAATGTTGTAATAAAAAATAAAAAGTAAGTGCTGCTTTTGATCACTTTATCAAGAATTCAGATTGTCCGAACTGCTAAAAGATTAGAGAAATATTGAGGATCGATTGGAAGGGCCTCAACCTCTCTTATCAACCCCCTCTGCCCAGTGATTTGAGATTATATAAAACAGAGCCGGGTTGAAATAAAACGGCCAGAAAGGAAGTCACTGGAATTAAATCCACCGTTGAAGACGGTGGAAGCTCTTTACTCGAAGTGATAGAAAATTTTCAAAAATTCCGTCCTTATCGAGCTGTCTGTACCGCAAAGGGATCGGAAGTTTGAGCAAAGTGAGAAAGTATCGAAACGACGGAGAAAGGGAGTTTAAGACGATGCTGTCCGTCCTCAACCCAGTTGAATCGCCATCGTTCAAGAAACGCATCAAGACATCGGGACAATCTGAGGCAGCTTCCTTTGACCATTACATAAGTAAGTAATTTATAAACTTACAAAATTTTCCTTTATATTTTTTTTCATACATTTTCATCGGGAATTTACACCCATCATCAGCATCTCGTTTTTTAAACATTTCATTATATGTACAATAGTTTCTTTTAAAATATATATGACCATTTGCATGCGAGTAAGGTACATCTGTTGTACAGTGCAGGTCAGTAATTTTCGTATAACGCGTAGCGGATGAAATCAATTTTAAAAAGTGCTTCTGAATTATTCGTCATTGCTTTACGTCACTATGACAGTTATAACTCAATGTTGGGAACGGCATAAAAAAAGCGTAGGTTTAACCTAAATTTGTATTTAGATTTTTTTTTTTAAAGTACGTATCAGGATAATATTTATTTGTGTTTTAATTTGGTATTTTTGTCATTTCAAAATTGAGAGCCCTGAAAAACCGGCTTAGTTACAAGTCGGAAGACGCGTTGCAATTAATCAACCTGACGAGCATATAATGCCAAAAAATCCGGTTAGTTGCTAATAACAATTTTGTGAGTGGAACCATCTCCTTTACAAAAATGCCAGTCATGCTGTTTTCTCAGATTAACAAGTGTAGGCCCATATTTATCCTTTTCCATATTTATTACACGATTATATGATTTTAAATTTCACTTGGTCCATTTCAAACCGAATGCTCTTTCCGATGTTTGTTTGTATGACAATCAATATTTACCAATTAATAATATCACGCATTTAATGATTTTGGAAGAATTGATTAGAACGTTTCTTTTTTGCGAATTTAATTAGGTTTTTATTCATAATCAATTAAGTGATTCCATATAAAAAAAGGAGAATAAAAACTGACTCGTATCACGAGCAGACTTTGACTCATACGTAGGAAATTTTTGCATTATAAAATAAATAAAAACGAAAGGAACTTTTTGTAGGAGGAATCTTTGTAACTTTAATTTAAACAAGTATTCAATACTTTAAATAAAACAATTTTCAAGATTATTTTGACTTACTATACTACATTTTCCGAAACATTTACACTCCATACAAAAATTGATTATTTCATCAGTGTACAGAATTATTTTCCCCAGAATATTTTTTTTTAGTACAAATTGCATTAAAATATAGTAGAGATTGTTAAATTTTTTACCGAGGGAAAATTTAATTAGGGAATTTTGAAAAATAACAAAATTATTTTTATCATCGGGTACAATAGTATTTTTAAAAGAATTAATACCGTGTATAATGTCCTCAGTTAGCTAAAACCTATGTGCACCTGTTAGGCAGATTGCTAATAAGGTTGTCATAAATTCCATAAGATTTTTCATCCCATGTTGTAATGATGCAGTCAGTTGGTGCTGGTCCACTGGCTGCGGATGGTGATCAATTATCGAAAGCCGTCTCTGCAAAGCATTCCATACGTGGTCAGTAGGATAGAGGTCTGGAGGCAATTAGGTTAATGGCAGGTGGAAAATTCCCAAGTTTTAAAAAATGTTTAACAACTCTGCTCCTACGATGTCTGGTATTGTCATCCAGAAATATAAAATCCTTGCCAATGAAATAATTTCTTGTTCGTAACGGACTGCGGTGAAGTCGCCTTCAACAATATGGAGTCTAGTTCATCCTCCAGTGTAAATCCCAGCGCAGACCATTTCATCACCTTGTCCAAAATGCACTGAAGGAAGCAAGAACCCGGCCATTGTACGGACCCCATGTTCTCTGTAGACACTTCGCCGCCTGTTATCGCTGTACAGACAGAAACGCGACACATCAGTAGAAGCAACAGCCTTCGAAGTTCTTTTCTGAGCGCCCGCTGCACCACATTCTCCAGAGTTGCTGGTGGGCTGTTGTTGCAGGTTCTCAAAGGGCCATACAAGGCCAACATCCCACATTACGAATCGATAAAGGCATCTTGGACTGCATTTATGATCTGGTGGGCACTATGGTGTTCCGTCTTGCAGCGATGAAAATATTCCTGTTCTCCCTTAGCGTTGTAATGCGCTGAAATCCACTACCAGACCTCCTATTGGCACTTAGAGTCTATTCGAATCGGCGGGCTAAAGCCCTGGGGACCATGCTCTGAGTAGCACCTCTGCGATATCTATGTTCTGTGACCTCAACGACTCATTCTCACAGAAATATTGCGAACTTTTGGTTCACAATTATGACTTTTCATGATTAAAGAAAATAAAACTGGATTAAAATGGAGAAAAAATATTTGTTTATAAAATGAGTCATCTTCAAGTTTACTATTCTTAATTACAACCGTTATTAAAAATGAGGATTACATTAGTTTGTTTTGGTTTGTATTTTCATTTTCCATTCTGTCTTATCAATATAACAACATCTCCGTTAATTTAATTAAAATTGAGAAGTTTATTGAACTTGATATGTAAGAGATTGTTTAGATTTTGGATACATGGATTTTTGGAGGATGTTGGTTTCTGCTATTTTGAATGCGATTGTCATTTGTGTATGTAGAAAAACGGACGAAATATGAGCACTGTTATTTCTTAGAAACTGAAAGTGATTCGTACAAAAATCACATCTAAACATTTTAATAAAAATAACGTCCAATTTTCGCAATTTCCATATATCTCGGATACACGAGGCCATATTTGGAAGACGAAACAAAGCAGAAATGTGTAAATTTAGCAAAACAATTAAAAGTGGGTACGTAACGCTATGAAAGATTCAATCTACTTGGCCGTTTTATATGTTATAAGGTCGATCATCTTCATAAGAATCGGTTGTGGTTTTATTCACCTCCTTGAATTTATTACACTTCAGCAATTGCAATAATGCCTTATCGGTATTATAATCGTTAAATTAACTATTTAAAACTGGGATACAAAAAAATGAAGTCAACGACTCTCGAACACACTTTCCTTGTCCCATTTCAACTGTGTGCCGTGTGGTATCTTCGGTTGCAGTGTATATGCTTTAGTCGAGTGTGGGGATTATGGCGTAATGTTTAACTAAATAGGTTGGGGGGGGGTTTCCGGTTTAATGTGAATATCATGTATTTGGATTTTTGTTCGCTGATTTCCCACCGCCCGAGCGGCAAGGAGATGGTTCTGTAAATTACGGATCGTTACGAGGAGATTGGATTGCCGTATTGTCGGCGTAGGTGAAGGTTACGTTTTCTAGGGTGAGTGGGTATAAATTGTTAATTTTAGAGGAGGAGCGAGTGCGCTGTGGGACTCTATCTCAGTCAGGACATATGGAGGAAAAAGATTGTTGGGTGACAATCGATCGAAGAGACCCTACAAATTTAAGCATGAGGTGATAGGTAGTGGCTAAGATGCCCTTTAACTTATACAGCAATACCCGGTGTCATATCCAATCAAAGGGTTGAGCAATATCTAGAAATACGCCATACTGTATCAGCTCTAGGGAGGTAGCGAACAGCAGAATGGGAATTTTGAAGGCCGATCGTTGGGGAGAGGCATTTCCTGGTTTTTCCTGTTCCAGGTTCCTGTTGTTAAGTCTTTAAGCTCTGACGTACACTGCATAATTTATTCCTAAAAAAGAACAAAATTTGAAACTTGACTAATAGATATTAAACACTTTTTTTTATAGCGTCATTGGTTCAAGAGAAATTCACCCAAGCCAACTAAAAGGGACACCCTGTGTAGGAACGTGGACTAAATAAAAAAAATTAAATTGAACCCAATTGGCCAACATTTTTCGAACATTTTAACTTAAAGTTTGACTGCCAGGGAAATAAAGAATTGGAGCTTCAGAATCAAAATGAAGATAAATTGTTCTGCCTTTCTCTTTATAAGGAATTGCAGTAAGTTCCGTGGCAGATCAAAACCAAAATAGATTTAATAGACGTAATACAAAAACTCGTAAGGTGAGGTTGAGATGAGGAGTTGATGTCCGAGTGGATCGAGGTCACGATAGCTCAGGTGGCAGAGCAGCGACGTGTCTAGCCGAAAGTCGTGAGTACGAACCCTCTCGTGCCATTAACTTTTTTTCATCTCAAATAAAATTGTCATATATTATTAGGTCGAGCGGATCCCCAAAATAGTGAATAGTAACACAAAGAGCGCAGGAGTTCTATACCCCTGCAAATATTCTCATCAAGATTCTTACTCAGATAGCCAGATTACCAGAATTTTCCACCGAACCCAGTTTACATGGCACACCGACTGGTAACTCTAGCGTACCAGTTATAACCTGATGCCAGCTCATCATGAACCTATACGTTTTTCACATGCGAGTAGTTCAGAGTTTGTTTCACCGTCGAACAGTGCAGCATGATTCGGAAGTTTTGGGTGCTTTTTGAAACTTTAATATTCGTGTACTGTCTTAAATGCATTTTTGATATTTCCTACAATTTTGTTATGCAAATCAACCTTAGAGTTGAGCTATGTAGAGGTAAACGAACTACTTCGACTTCCATTGTGAGACTGAAGCCTTGTATGCGTGTGTGTGTGTGTGTGTGTGTGTGTACGCGCGTGCGTGTGTGTACTAGGCACTAAAAGTAAGTTTCGGTGTGTCTGTCAGTCGAATGTAGTGCCAAGGTTAAAAAGCGTACTTTTGACTCTTTGACAGCCGCCATATAATGTTGATTGTTCAGCCGGAGGAGTGAACAAGGGCGAGGCCAAATATGGGTTTGGATTTTATAACTTCCTGTTCCGACCTGCGGAACAAGCGTTTGTCCTCAACGGGTGTCAAGGACGCTTATCCGGGTCGCCGCGCCGACACCTTTCTTAAACCAAACAGACATATATTCAGTTCCTTCCTCTAGTAATTGCGATTCCTCTATGCCAGCCTTTTAGCAAGTTGCATTTGAATTATTCAACATTTATGCAATATTGACGCTTTTCCTGATTACAGAATTTTTTGGTGGACACATCATTGCATGCAATGATATTCAGTCAAGATAATTGAAATTACTCGGTTGATATAAACAGACTCATCGACAATCAAAGGTGTTTTCCTAATAGCGAAATTCACATCCAATTTCCTCCAATTTTTTCCATTTAATAATCTTTTCGACATCAGAAGTACCGACCACTTTTTCACTCAGGAACCCTCTGGAAGGGACTTTGAAGACCATACCTTGATACACACGAGTGAAAACACCTTGTGTTCACGAGTGAAAAAATGGTCGATACTTCTAATACTGAAAAAAAAGAAACTTCATAAGGTAACAAGCTCTTTATTATTTTTTTCACCAATTCACTATCCAATTGAACCACTGGTTTCATCGTAAAATAATCCTTCAAAATGATGTGTCCGGGCGTACAGGGTGGTACTTGAAATTTTGAAGTTGAACTAGGCTTGATGTAACCTGTATAACTGACACATATGATCCGTACAGCCTTTAAGCAAGTTGCACTTCAATTAATCAACCTGTATGTAGTATTATGGATTGATTGATTGATTGAAAGTTTCCAAGGTGTGTATACTGCGCCCTTTAAGAGGTATTGTATCCCCCGTTCTCTCCCTAAAGCACATCGGTGAGTCCTATTTCATCAAGAAATTTGATTAATAGGCCCGGTTTCAGTGGTTGAAGCTCTTCTATGGTCACATTGTACATCCCAAAGCACTTCCTCCTGCGGACTAATGTTGCTCCACAGTTTGTTAGTAGATGTGTTGGTGTCTCTTCTGTGCAGAATCTACATGTGCCATCTTGGATTACTCCAATTTTCTTTAGATGTCCATTTAATCTGCAGTGTCCTGTTAGGAATCCTGTTAGGGTTCGCAGTCCATTCCTGCGTCCTTTGACACATTCCGTGATTTCTTTCTTTCCGAAATTGGTTAGAAGATTCTTGGATTGTTTATGTCCTATAAGTGAGTTCCAGAAGTCCTTTTGTCTGAGATAATCGTTGATAGAATATTATGGATATAAATGTGTCCTTTCCCTGTAAATTAAGTCAATAACTTTGCTTTTATTGATAACAGAATTTTTTGGTGAACACATAATTGCTTACAATGATTTCCAGACAAGATAATTGTAATTACTCGATTGATAAAAACGGACTCATTGATAAAAAAAAGGGGTTTTCCTTATTGCGAAATTCTCATTTGATTGTTTCATATAAGTTCTCAAATTGATTAATTCCATTATAATTTATCTTCAACTTCACCCGTCCCACATTTTACCATAAGACTTCCGTCCCTTCATTCCAGCTTTTAAGCAAGTTGCGTTTGAATTATTCAACTTGTATGCAACATTGTGGATATAAATGCGCGGTTCTCTTTAAATTCAGACAATGACTTCATTTTTACAGATAACAGAATTTTATTTGTGAACACAACATTGCATGCAATTCACTAGTTTTCGTGGTCCGCTTGACCAATTTCAATTAATTAAGGGTTGACGTCAAGAGGCAGTTCGCGAGCGTGATTCGAACCCAAGACCTCCGGCTTGATACGCCGCTACTCCACCAATTGAGCTATCGTGACTTCTATCTCAACCCAACATTGAGAGGCATGCAATGATTTTCAGACAAGTTAATTGAAATTACCCGATATAACGGACTCATTGACAATAAAAGGTGTTTTTCTTATTTCGAAATTTTCGAAATTGATTTATTTCATTTTAAATTTGTCTTCAACTATCAACATTTTACCATAAGACCTACAATTTTTTCCGTGTAATAATATTTTCTCTTTTTCACTCACAAATCCTCTGGGCCAAGGGACTTTTAAAACCCTGATACAGAGTGCTCGCGAGTGAAAAAATGGTCAATTCTTCCAATATTGGAAACAGAAACATCATAACGTAACAAAATTTCAATTTTAAGTCATATTATACAAGTTTATTTCACCCATTTCAACGTATTTGACAATATTGACATACCATCTATTATCTTTATCTTATCCTTTTTAAGTCAATAATAAACCATAAGTGTCTGCTTGTTTTTGCTTGTACATGTGAAGCGATTAGGTCGGTTTTTCTAGTGCGTCAATTGCGGATAACAAATCTTTACGAAACCAGTTTTCATGAAGAATATATTTTTTCATAATAAATATCAATATCATAATATAATATATTTGTTATATTTGTCTGAAGTGTTTTTTTTTAGTAATTTCAACTAGTTAAATTTCAGGTCCAGTTGTTCCTGGACTATTGCCGAGTGACAGTAGCTCTCGTGTGTATTAACTCGGTTTTAAGTTAATTTTGTTCCACATCTGTTTTTTCTTCTTCTTCTAATTTCTGAAAGTAAATTTAGTTACACAGTAAAAGCAGGTAGCAAGATTAATTTTAATTTCTGTTTTCTTGTTTATCGAACTTGTTACTTATTTTTTTAGCTTTATACAAGAAGTTAACATTCCTTTAATTGATTTTTTTTTTAATATAGCAGAAGTCTTTTGTCCTCTTTAAAGAGATTTTGTATCTTAATTTCATATTAGTGAGCCATTCTGTTTGAACTTTGTAATCTAATACGTCATTCGTTTGATAAAACATGTCTGGTTTAGTGAAGGTCTTCCTACACTTGAAATTTGACCGTGAATTTTGAGTTTGCTCAATTGATCCCTAAAAGACCACAGCTCTTCATCTTCTGAATCTGAAAAGATGGATAAAAAATGCCTAGGGGATCAAAAGGGTTTGCGGAAAGTTTACAAGTTAGCACAACCCGTTCTCGTTACCTCTTCCAAAATCTAGCCAAAATCTTCTTTTTCATTGTCAACAGTTCGTATCAGTTGACGGAACCTCCAAATCTATAAAAAAAAAAAAAAAAAAAAAAAAAAAAAAAACTTAGAAACGGAACATTCTCGGTTCAGAGCACAAATGAAAAACAAACCGTTTGAAATTCATTTGTTTTACATACGGTCGAGAGAGTTACGCCCTAGAATACATTTTTAAAGTTTTATGTTCTCAAGATTTGAGTGAAGTTTCCAATAAGGAATAAAAGCCGAAAACTCAATTCAATTTGTTATCTGAGATCTACAGAATTTATGAAACAGTCGGTAATGAAAACGTTCAAATTGGAAACCATAACATTTTCTACTCCCAGCGGTTCAACTCAACGGCTTAAACAACACGGTTATCGGTTTTCAGCACATAAAACAAACGCAGTCCTTTTCTGTAAAAGAAAACCGCTAAATATTCATCGACTATTTATTGATAATAAGCAAATTTAATTCACAGTTGGTGACAACCTATCTTAACGTAACTATAGGTATAACCTTGAATTGGACTAAACACATAAAAGAAACAAAAGCAAAATGTTATGCTTCACTAAATTTACTAAAAACGCTTAATTCCATTAAGTGGGGGCGGACAGGCTTTGAATGTTGAAATCGAAGGTAGAATATGGATGTAATGCCTACGCGTTAGTCTGTCCTAGGACTTTCCGTTCGAGACGAAAAATAAGCTTGCTCGTTGCAGCTGGCGAGATTGATTTGGAACGTCGACTTAAAATTCTGCCTTGAAATTTTATCAGCACATTTCTACCCTTTTCTCGAATTGTTCCCAACAGACAATCCATTCCATACAAGAAGCAGTAAATATAAAAAATCGTAATGCGCCTAAAGTTGAATATATCGATATATCAATGTACTGTTTTCGATGTATCGGTGATGCCGGATACCGACGTATAAATTAAATATTCCCATCCCTATTTGTCATACATATTTGCCATTGTATTGCTAAGAAAGCCTGTAAAAAAATGTCTGAAATTTCGTCGAAAATGTCCGT
The DNA here is from genome assembly GCA_039619505.1 of Cimex hemipterus. Taxonomy (NCBI): domain Eukaryota; kingdom Metazoa; phylum Arthropoda; class Insecta; order Hemiptera; family Cimicidae; genus Cimex; species Cimex hemipterus. Next base: position 9,804,391 of record CM077112.1, on the reverse strand, counting down.
TTAGTTAAATTCTAGAGGCAACATGATGGCGACTGTAAAAAGTAGGGGCGTTAGATTTGATGGTGTGATCTCAAATTTCAAGAACAACTGTTTCAATTTTGGGACTGAAGTTTTAAAAAATAAATTTTAAAAAATTAAAAAATCATTTAGTGAAGATGATCGCGGAAATCGAGCCTATTGAGGTCCCGACGGAAAAGGCTCTTCCCTTTCCTTGACTGTCAGTCTTTAAAAAAAAATCGATTTTTATGAAATAATTGCATATTTGAATTTATTTCATTTTCGAATAACTGCCTGATGACGTATTGAAAATTAATGAAGCGCCTAGACTCTTGATGAAATCTCTAGTCTAGTCTAGTCCAACCATCAGCAATTTGAAATTTGAATAAATGACAAGGCGTTTGAGGAAATTTCGGATTAGACCAAGATACAGTTACACAGGTTTCTAAAGTTCATCAATTCCAGTACGTCTGATAATTGAAAAGGGAACTTAATTTTCTAATAGACTTTCGACAAAAAAATGAAAGTTCCATAACTGTTTGATATGTAGAAAATATGGCACCCTTCTGTTCACTTTCACGAATTAATTTTATTGTTTTAATAACTGTTTTTTATAGGTCGAAATAATAAACAAATAAAACTTGCCGTATCAAGGTGATAGCGAGGGACGGTAACCATGAAATGCCGTTTGTAATTGTATTCGGAAATGCCGTTTATGGTTGTTATTATTATTATTATGTTCTCACTTGTTGAAGCGGAAGAAAACCGTGGAAATTGAAAGTATCTTTCGTGAATGTTATTCATTTCCTTACGATTAATTATGAAACGCGCAAAAGGAATTTCGGTAGCTTTCAACACTGGAAAACTTCAATTCTTATTTGTCCAATATCGATCGAAGTCAATATGGTAGATGCGTTTTAAATTATTTATTAAAATTAAAGAGTACAAAGTTTTCTGAAGTACCAACGAATGATTAGCCTTTACACTGAGCACTATTGATATTGGCCAGTTTGATAAAAAAAAAAGTGCTTCTGCTTAAAAGATGCTTAATAAATGATTATTGGCTACTTCGTTTTGTTTCAGCAAAGACAAACATTTCTGCAATTGAGCAGTGTTTCGTTTCAAATATTTCAATTTAAACAAGATTTTATACTGGTCGACCTTAGGTGAAGCGAAGAAATTGCATCGTTCGTGAATGAAAGTCAGGACGAATATGCAGCAGAATAGATTATTGGCCAAAAATATGGCCTCAAATGCTATGGTAGGTCATTTTTATAAATTATGAAAACTGGAAATGTTTTCGAATCGTATCAACCATAAGTACTGAGTATTCAAGTGGATCGTATGGCTGTGCTGTTGTTTCAGAGTTGATTTAAACCAATACCAATAGTTATTACCTTATTATTATTACCTTTAAAGATTATTACCTTCACCTTTGCCGATGATACCGCAATCCTTTCTCCTGATAAAGATCCTGTCACTGCTTCCCGTAATTTTCAAAATCACCTAAACGCCCTTGAATCCTCGCTCCGTCGGTGGAGAATCAAGATCAACGAAACCAAATCAACGAGCATAATATTTACACTAAACAAGAAAACACTCCCACCAGTATACCTCAACATTCCCATCCCAATTGCGAATTATGTACGATACCTCGGACTCTACCTAGACAAACGACTGACGTGGACCCCCATACCCGACTTAAACGCACAGACTGTAATATACGATTTTTCATGCATAAACGACTAATGGACCGACGATCAAAACTCTCTTTAACAAACAAAAGAAAACTTTACATTGCCCTCCTGGCCCCCCATTTGGCCATACGGACTTGAACTTTATGATACTGCTAATCGTTCCAACCTCAATCGAATCCAATCCCTTCAATCTAAAATCCTACGAACAATAGTACAAGCCCCTTTCTATGTATCCAATCACACCATATACTGACTTATACGTCCCTTTTGTTACCGAGCTAGCCCAATATCCCTACAAAACGTTCCACTCCAAACTACTCGATCATCCGAACCCTTTCGTCAAAAACCTGTCATCCACCACATTACTTAATAATCCCAACAGAAGACTGAAGCGTCGGTGGCCCCGCGACAACCTTAGCTATTAACATCGACGAAGGAACTCACCGTATGAAATACTAACGGCTACATCACTGGATGGTAATTGTTCAAGCTTTCACGCCACCTTTAATAAGTTAACATGTAAATACTATCTGTTTTACTTGTTGCATTGAAGAATGCAGTTGTAAAAAACAAATAAAACGTTATATATAAACCAATAGTTTAGTGAGAGGTACAGACGGGCACGCCTGAACAGCGGATGGCCGGCTTCTCTGTGCGATTTTCTAGGTGACAAGAAAACAACGATTTGGAGACTGTTTGATTGTTTAAGGGAGATAGAATTAATTGCCGAAATCTAAAGTAAAAACGTCGAAACAATGATGGCACTCGGGTGTGGTCCTGGCTGTGCGACAAAGCTGCGTATGAACGCTCTGGGAGCCGATACAAAACATCGGGTCGATTGAGATGTATTTCAGCCCTTACAGATCGTTACAATCAGGTACTGCAGGGATGATGAAATAGGAATTTTCAAAATTCCTAAGAGTGCCGCTCGTTACTCCTTTTATTCCGCTGTGCTGACCTTTATTGGGCGTTTACCGGCTCAACAGTTTTTTTAGTATAGTTTCAAGACAAATGAATGTTTACGGAAGGTTTGGATGGATTCTATCTCATTTAGTGATGGCAACGGTTTAGTCGTTGACACGGCGCTCATCACTGTAAGATAAAGGTCCCGGGTACGAATCCAGCGGCCCGACGTTCTTACAAATGAGCTTGTTTTCAAAAACACTACCACCCCGACAGTTCAAATAACCTCGTAGTTGAAATTCTCTCGTACAGGACTAAAAAATAGAATGCAAATGAAACCCCAAGTGGATGCTACCGGGGATACAATTATATTATACGGAGTGTCCTTTTTAGATGGACCGGCTGAATTTATTTTGAACCAATGATCAGGAAAACACAAATTTCATGAAATGACATGATGAGAGCGATACGGCTTAAAATTATAAGTCCGGTGTACATCTCTAATTTTATTTTTTGAAAAACCTAAAACCCTACCAAAATTTCTCGTATTGAGATTTCCGTATTTTTGTGATTAATTTAATCGTGAGCATCATCGACACCAGGACCAATTTGGCAGACATTGTAAAAATTGCATATACGTACTAGGTAGATTCAATCACTCAAAATTACAGTTTCAAAAATTATTTAAAAAGTTTAAGCGTTGGCGTGATAATTTAAGTTTCTTTATAAACATAATCCTAAAAAAATTATAAAATAATTTAAAAAAACACAGGACCGTTCCATAACTCACGTCCCTAATAGATGTTAACACCATCGAAATAAAATAAATAAATAAATGAAAATAAAAAAAAATGAGAGAAAACGGTTTGTTGGTATGAGAAGATGAGAGCGATACGGCTTGAAATTTAAGTCCGGAGTACATCTACAACATTATTTTTTGAAAAGCCTAAAACCTTTCCAGCATTTCGGAAAGAGGAATTCGTATTTTCAAATACGATAAAATATTGATTTGAATCAAAAGTCACGAAAGCTCAAGTGGTTAGAATAGGCCGACGTTCGTGGGTTCGGTCCCGCTCGTGACACACCTTTTTATTTCAACCTTACATAAAAAAAAATTGATTGAAAGAAGTCATTTGATCAATCAGTCCACTAAATGGATTTGTTTGGTAAAATATTCTGCTCTTCGTCGAAATTACGCTGGTGATTTCTTTTTTCCATAACTAGTCATTTTTGAGCAATTTAGAATCCGATTGCATTATTGTTTTCAGCGTAAAAAAATCCTTTAAAATGATGTATAGGGTCGAATATGAAATTTCGAAGTTGAACTGGGCCTGAGATATTCGATATAACTTTTCTCCAAAAAAAAAGGAAAAAATTAGAAACTAGACTAAAAAATATTAAACTCGTATTTTCGATTTTTTTGCTAGCGTCGATGGTTCAAGAGAAATGTGTATAGATTAGTGACCGTTAATAGATAATTATTCAGCTATCGTGAGATGTGGTCTGGTGTGATGTAGGTACGTTTCGAGCTTTAATTGAGATCATCTTCAGGGCTCAAAGTGTTTGTCTTCTGTGTAATTGTGTCATTTTTACGTGACGTGTTGAGAGTGCCCCAGTTCAAGATAAATTCACACGAGCCATCTAAAAAAACTTCAGGCCAGCACATCGGGCAGTGACACCCCTTCGGGGTGAAAGTCCATGTTTGTTGTAAGAATCTGCATTTTTTGATGCAAAATATTTTTCAGTTCTACTTTTATTTGAGTCAATACTACTGTATGTAAAAAAAAGGGCGCCTTCCGCAGTTGCGTTCTCAAAAGATCGAAACGTCGGCACGATGAAGAAAATGTTTTTCTGATACCTACATCACACCAGACGATGTGGTCTGGTCTCACCATAAATGAATAATTATCTATTAACGATCACTAATCTCTACACATTTCTATGGAGTATGTTGCTTTTAAACGCATTCCTAAAAGTATTTTTATTCCCTCCGAGTTTTTTCAGTTGTCTGTTTCATTTCGAAGTTAAGACTGTATGCCCTGCAAGGTGAACTAATTCCTGATAGTGTTATCATCGTTGTAATCTGCATTTTTTCATGCAAAATGTTTTACAGTTATACTTTTATTTGAGTCAATACTACTGCAATGCATGTAGGGATAAGGGCGTCTTCCGCAGTTGCTGGTGGGAAAGACGAGGCAAAGGAAAAGGACAAGCACGACTCATGAGGTCGAACACGATCTGTGAGACGTAGGCATAGGAAACAAAAACTTATTAGGAATATTATTATTTTACTTATATAAAATAAAAATTTCCAATAAAAACGTAAATCTTTCAATTGTAGATTTTCATTTCAAGTAAACACCGACATGTATTAAGTTAAGGTTGGATTTTTTTTTCTTTTATTTAATACAATTTAGGCGTAAGTGCAACATATTGCCGAGAACGGACTGAATTCGCTCACAATAATAATTATTTAAATTCAATACACTTTTTACGTTCTAGATGAAGGTTATGTAAGTACGACAAAGCAAACAAGTTTATTGCTCTCAGGAACAATAGAATCTTTTATTTTTACCCATTGTTCGGTATACTTATTTTGTTTTTGATTGACTTAACCTACTCCGTGTAATTCCCGTCAACATTCCGTGAACTTTATAATGAGCTTTAATTCATTACAAAATTTCTTTTTTTTTTAATGCGTTTTGATCTTTGCGTTGTGAAAATGTCGGATGGTTTCTAGTTAACGTGTTGTGTAGTTTCTTTAGTAGATTCTTTTTTCATTAAAGTGACCAATTCCACTACGACACAAGTTAAATGTTCGCCCTTCACTCAGGTCGATAGTGTTTCTTGCAGAACTCATGAACTGCATGCCCTCTTTCCCTCGGATCTTGGCACCTCTTCATTCAAATTGCAAAGTTCTTTTACTATTTGGTGAAATGTCCTCCCATTCCTCTCTCTTCCAACCACGGGGGAGAAGAAAGTAAGAGTCTCTGTATAAGAGGCTCTCGGAGTGGGGAACCGTCAGTATATCAGAGTGATAGGACCGAACAAGACATCGTCATGCTGACCCAACATAGCAACTGTGAGTAAAGACCGAATTTTTGGTTTCCGGTTGATAAATTTAATTTAAAAAATGACAAAAATCGCATCATTCAGGGTTCTGTCCGACCGAAATTGTTAAGTTTGTCGGCAATAATGTGTATTTTTCATTTTAAAGGAAAATTTATATGGATGGTCTACTTGCACATTCCGTGGCTGATCGATCTTTGCGTTTTAAAAGTATTCGATTTTTTGATGTGACAAAGGACACCATTCTCAAGCCGAAACCGAGTGAACATCCATACGAAATTATTACGTTATAGTTGATTGACCGATAAAGGGAAAAAAGGACCATGGAAATCCTTATATTATTTGTTGAAACGAACCCTGAAAGAAAATGTACTTACAATCGGAATATTTTGAGTTTTAAAATAAATCCTTGAATTTGCAATTTTTTATAAAAATTATCAAAGTCCCTGTTTTATACATATTGCCGGGGTAAAGGTAAAAATACGGGTGAAAATATGTATTAGTTATTTGATAAGGAATTTGGAAACAAACCTACGAGAATGCCAAGGTTGCAATAGAGTTTTATTCCAAAGATTAATTCCTTCGAAATGGGATGATTGATCGTTTTTAGAGTGATCTGTAATGGATGCGATCGAACGGCCGATGAAGATAGGAACGAGGTAAAGGACATATTGAGGTTTCTGTGATGACCTCAATGTCTCTTCCGAGTCCTGAGACAATCAAGGATTTGATGACAGAATGACAGCTTATTTAAAGCAACCACTTCCTAAAATTAACGAAATGTTAACGACTAACTAAATAACGTCGAAAAATATGTTGTTGAATGCTTACAAGGCACTGTCAAGACACAAAACCGTATGGTATAAAGGTGATCGACCAGCTGCCATTCACGATCTGGGATCCAATGACCGTTGGACCACATCCCAATCCCACCGAATATATTGGTAATAACCGTATGACCAATCAAGTTCCCTTTCTCTCGAGGTGAAAACGACCAGTGCTCCATCTGGAATTCACGCAAGGCGAAGCCGTCTTAAGTTTCCCTGTATTTGACATAAAATATCTTTACTTAACTCAAAATATACTTAAATTCTGTTAGGAATTTCTAACTTCAATGATGCTTATATGAAAACTTAATTACGTAAAACGAATAGAAGAAGTTATCGATACTTTGAAGTTTTCTTTTATTCCGAAACTTTTTATTTAATTTCACTACGTAAAAGCTTTATCGAATCGAATGGAGTGGAATCACAATCTTGACAATTTTTGATTTATACTCGTAATTTTTCAATATATTATTATTTTATATTTGGTTATTGTTTGGTTTATGAAGAGTCTTCATTTTTCTTTCGGTCTTTCCTTTTTGAAAAAATAAAGGAACACCTCACATATTGAGAAAAATACGTTTCGTTTCATCCGTTTATAACGTCTTCATTGTCTGCCGCCAAATTTCATAACCTAGCCATTTCACTTATTTATTAGCTATAATCGCTTATTATTTGGACAATTGCAATAAATCAAATGTTTTACGTTGAGTTCTGTAACAAATGACGTAACGCGATCAAGTGAGAAAAAGCCGTTTCTTAAGTATGACCCGTTTTCAATGATTAGAGAAATGCATAGTCAAAAGGCACAAATCTACTTTCATTCCAGGAAATTGACTGTTATAAGCATTTTAAAATAGAACTTTCCTCGACGAACGATTTCATTTACAATGACCATTTGGATTAGGCACTATTTTTATCGGATAATTTAGCAAGTGACCAGACCTGATTGTTCGTTTTTTTAAGAATAGGAAGGTTGAATACCGTGATAAAATAATTAAAATTGCCGTCTATTGCGTGGATTAAAGTGGATAAAAAAAAGTATTTTTGTAACAACGAGTTAAAATGAGACGTGAATATTACAAATTTTACGCAGGAAAACGTTTAAAACGTGAAAGCTTTTTGGGAAAATGAAAAAAAAGAATAAAATAAAAGAGACGGAGGGATGAAATTTGTTTTAATTTTTAATTAACATTTCAATATCTCCTATTTCCTCTTCTTGCCTCAATTACATCTCGATGACGCTTCCGCACACTTTCTACAATCTGGAAATGTCTCATTGCTGTTGGTCTTCACGATTTTTTTTCAAGATCTCTTAGTTTATGAGGAAGTGATGGACGTCTTCTTATTCGCCTCGGCTGGCAGGCTAAGACCCTGATGTTATGATGTTGAATGTAAGTTTGTACTTTGGGAGCGACATGTGGACGGGCATTATCGTGCATTAGAATAGGATTGTCGCTGATTTCATCGAGGGTAGCCAACGAAAGACGTTCCTCGTTTCATCCACTTAGCGACTCTACATTGAAATTCCCGCCCACACCTACGAGAAAAAGGTTGGCTCTGGGAAAAATGACAGACTTCGTACCTTTCATTTCACCTTCTCCACCAATCTTTCACACCCATCTGGAGATCGTAGAGCGAATCTGCATTCATCTGTAATAAGTACTGCAAGCCGATCGTTTAAAGATCAAAGGGTGTGCTCTCGAGAGGACATCAGTCCACATGATTTAATATTCTTCGATCAGTTCGTTAAGAAATTTGGACACCTCAAACTGTACTGATGTATCGCTTGAGGAACAGTAAGGTGCTGACTGGTTTCACAAAATTCCCAAAGTCTAACCCTAGGCCGACCAGAACCGGATTTTCTATGGTAGGACCTAGTTTCTCGCAAACGTCTAAAGTCGTTTTAAGGATTAGCCGCATCTGTGATGGATCGTCCAACATCAATAGCGCCGCACCGAACGCAACATCCTCAGTACTAAGTGGGATATTGAAGTTCAAAAATTTTAATTAAGAAAACAAAGATGAAACCTAAACAATTTATTGCTTCAGAATTCAAATGAGAAGGAATAACCGTTTTAAATTTCGTAAAAAGTAAACACTGAAAAATCCTTTGTCCTTGTTTCGGGTTACCTCTAATTGATATTCCCAATTTAAAACAATTAAGGGCAGAAATTTCTTTTACCGAGAAAATGAAAACAATCACAGTGGAATTGTAAAACGGAGTTTGGGAAATTTTGAAAAATTGAAAAACAGATGTTTAAATAGAAGAGAAAAAAACTAAATAAATAATCTTGCCCAACCCTGAGACCAGGCCTCTAGAGAGATTCAGGCCCCACACTTCCCAACACTTCCCAATAGGGAATACGAGCTACAAACTATCAACCGGCAGACTAGCCTAATCGTCCAAAAACTTATCCAGTTGAAACTCACCTCACCAAAAAAATTTCAAAAAACACTGGGCTTACAAAAGGACGTTCCGACTTCCACAATATACTACTGTCACACCCTTATTAAACCAATATACCTCGAACTTCGGTTTTTTTCAGAACGGAAATTCTTGTTTGTTACACGTTTTATGGTCAGCTGATCTCCTATTACTTATATAATATATATCATAATAATAATAATAATATTATACAGATTTATTACTTATATTATTATTTGTACATGTATATATATATATATATATATATATAATTGTTAGACCACATCTCATGAAATATATATATGTAACATTCAGATTTAAATGAACCGCCATGCCCCTCCACACACTCTAGTAGTGCAAGGAGTAGGGGTCAAGAAAGGGCTATATTTTTTTAAAGTGCTAATTCAATTCCCTTTCTGGCTTCCGTGGATAAACAGTTATTTTGGTAAAAAAAGAAAAAAAAAGAAAAATTCGGTGTGCACACTATTCATGTGAGTTAATTTTTATTACTTTGACGACAAAACAAAAATAATAATTGTAATTTAGTTTTTATAAAGAAAAACATAAGAAATAATATTTATGTTAAAAAATTGTGTTCAAAGTTTATTTCTATTTTATTTGGTGGTCAAAATTTTAATAATAATAATATAATAATATAATAATAATAATAATAATAATAATAATAATAATAATAATAATAATTTCTTACGTTTCTTTATAAAACTATAAAACAAGATTTAAATTTCATTTGAAAATTAAAATTTGTAGATTTGAGATAAGCTTATTATATGTTAAAAGGATTCTTTAAATTAAAAATAATAATTAATAAAATATATTGTAAAGTTGTGTGAAATAAATTATAATTCAAATTTCAAATTCAACAAGCCCATAATGCGGAACACACAGTCTGAAATCCAATCTGCTGGTTGCATATCATGCATGTACAGTTGTAGATACAAACATTCGGTGTCATATTTATTTTGGTTTGAATGAAATATAAAAGGTGATAGATAAAATATAAGAAATTATTGTAGTCAGGCCCGATCTTTAAAAACCTCTGGGACCTTGTTTTCGATTTTCGAATTCAGGTTTGGGCCCAACAAAAAAGAAGAACGAAGCACGCTACATTACATATATAAATATTTTATATGAAAATAATTTTTTTAAAGCTTTGGTTGCTACGTCCAAAGTGTTACTTTTATACTCCGATTAAATAGAATTGTCGTAAAATAGTGATAACAATTGCAGACTAATAAAAAATGTATGACGATCATTTCCCACCGTTATTGTAGTATATTGTTAACTATTTAATTGCATCTGCTCGTAATTATGTGTTTAAATTTTTATTCGAGCCTCAATAAACACTCTACAACATCTATGTGTGGCAAAATACTGCCGAAGTGAAAAATACCCTGCATTTCAATTTAATTGCAATTGTTCAGATATCGTGAGATGCCGTCTGGTGTGATGTAGGTATCAGAAAAACGTTTTCTTTATCGTGCCAACGCTTCGATCTTTTATTGAGATCATCTCCAGGGCCTGGGATTTACAAATATAGTTTACATTTAGAAAATACATATAGAATTTGGAAAAGTGAATTTATACTTAATTACTTACTAATTAATTGCATTTGTAGATTGAAAAGAGTACAAGGTTGAAGCATTGTTTTTTGTACTGTTTCTTTCCTGTAATAGTCATCATGTACGTTCACCTCACTTTTACTAACTTCTGTAGAGTCTAGCGAATAAATTTGAAAGTAAAGGCGATCTGATAGATTATTCCAAAGATCAAGATCAATCGATGAGTTGTTACTTGCCGCACCAATTCATATCTAACAATTATTTGGGTAAAATTGTACGATGCTGGATGAAATTAAACAAAGGGCGAATAATGCAATTACTCAAAAAATTCAGCCTTGTCAGGTTGAAAAATGCTCGGCTGTTCTTTGATACGATAAAAATCTACAACCTTCTCATTTTTCTCAGTTCCTTCCCGAACGTGATCTCGTCCTCGGTCGAAAACAAATCTACACTCAAGGCACGGGTCCGGTCATATACGGTACAAGTAGTGCCTTACGATTAAACACTTTTAATGAATAAATAATTTTTTTCCGGCAGAGAACAAATTGAGTTAGTAGCTTAGTAACAATGAAAAGAATAAAACGTGTTTTGATCCTATGCTGAAACAGTCTTTGTCTTCTTTTTGTACATCATGGGATTATTCACCAAGTCATTCGATGGTTTGTCCAATAAATAAATTAAACGGTTTTTTTTTTTTTTTTGGCTATCGTTTTGCACTAAGCTTTATAATGCGAACACGAAATCACAAGAAGCCACCTGAAGTGCAACAAAGGACTAAAGACGAATAAGTATTATTTTTATCTTGAGTGTTTACACCTATCGAGAATGTCTGGAGAGAGCTTTCGATCTGCGATAACCCGGACACATATCGTCACCGTTCAGACGGTTTTTTTTGCGTACGTTTATCTACAGTGCCGTAATCGATTCCGACCGATACCGGTTCAGTATCGTTCGAGGGCTTCTCGTCTCTGGCTTGGAGAACGTCGCACGTTGCAATTCAACGTCCTTCCAAAACGCCTCGTTTGTCAAATTGGATAGAAAGTGGACGTAAACTGATAAATCAACACTCCTCGAAATTTAAGCGAGATGTCAAGATATTCTATGACATAGTAGTTACAAGGGTCAATAGTGCTATACTACATCCATTTTGGTCATTATTGATTTTGCTTCATGTTATATGTAATGGTACACCCAAGGGACAATTGCACATATGGAGTTATTAAGAATTAATTTTGACATGCACGGTAAACGAACTAACAAAATGTTGACAATACAATAAAATAGGAAAAGGAAAAGAAATGACAGCTCGGTCAAAAAAAGATTTGTAGCAGCATCGATTTGTTTTTAAGCTCACCTCTTTTAAATAGTGGAAGGCTTTATCAACAACCTACAATTATCAGTTTATTTAATTTATTATATTCAAGGTCACTTTTTGAAACGTGCGTTATTTTTTGAACCGATACAAAAAGTGACCAATTTGTATTCAGAAAGTAGGGTAAACCTACTGGGGAACGTTAAAGGGACACCCTGTATATATTTTAAAAAAATATTTTAAATCAAATTAATTACTTTATAGTATAAATAATAGATTATCAAGCCCAATTTTTTTGGGAAAGCCGTCAAACATTTAAGACATTTCTAAAGAATCTAAAGCAAATTCTCTGATCTAAAGGAAACTGATGATGTTTGTGCGGATCCCAAAATAGTTTGCGAATTTTTTTCGACAGTAAGTATCGTCATGTTGAAGTAACTTTTTGTATTTCAAATTGGAGCCCCATATATTTAAAGTTATTTCTGAAACAAGATTTTCTCTGGGAAGAATGCGTACCACAACTGTGGAGCACCTCCGAAATTGACAGCTCTGGGATTTTTTCAAAAATATGAAAAAAAAAAATTATGCATAAATAATGTTTATAAAAACCAAGTTTACATTTTCTTTATTTTCCCAAGAGGTAACAATGTAAGCAATTATCTGGGCACGATTATTTAAATAGTCAACATGATAATTTTATTTTGTCAAATTATTTGTTCGAATTGAAGACGCTGTTGACACATCGAAGTGAGCAATTTTACTTATTTTTATTACGAGAAATGATGAGTTTAAAGTGTTTTTTTTTTTTATTAATACATTTATCTACAGGCCTCATGGGGAAAATAAAATTAACAGAAAATTTCCTTAATGTCTTAATATTTTCAAAAAACCCAAGAGCAGGCAATCTTGGGGGTGGTTGAAAACGACACCCTGTATATAATAAAAGACACATTTTAAATCAAATTAATTACTAAATGGCTTGATAATTATAGATTATCAGGTTTAATTCTATCGGTAAAGCCTTCAACCATTTAATCCTACAAAGCAAATAGATTTTTTGTCTAAGGAGCATTTATTATTATTCAGATATCGTGAGATGCGGTCTGGTGTGATATAGGTATCATAAAAACATTTTCTTTATCGTGCCGACGTTTCGAGCTTTTATTGAGATCATCTTCAGGGTTCAAAGTGTTTGTCTTCTGTGTGATTGTGCCATTTTTGCGTGTCATGTTGAGAGTGCCCCAGTTTAAGAGAAATTCACCCGAGCCATCTAAAAAAGCCTCAGGCCAGCACATCGGGGTGTGACACCCCTTCGAGGTGAAAATCCATGTTTATTGTAAGAATCTGCATTTGTTCATGCAAAATATTTTTCAGTTCTACTTTTATTTGAGTCAATACTACTGTATGTAGGGATAAGGGCGCATTCCGCAGTTGCGTTCTCAATAAAAGATCGAAACGTCGGCACGATAAAGAAAACGTTTTTCTGATGCCTACATCACACCAGACCGCATCGATATCTGAATAATTATCTATTAACGATCACTAATCTCTACACATTTCTATGGAGTACGTTGCTTTTAAACGCATTCGTAAAAGTACTTTTATTCCCCCCCCCCGAGTTTTTTCAGTTGTCTGTTTCATTTCGAAGGTAAGACTGTCGCCCTGCGAGGTGAACTAATTCCTGACAGTGCTATCATCGTTGTAATCAGGCAGCAACGGAAATCTTCAATGTCAAATGTTCAACATCTTTTGAAACGAAGCGCACACCTAAGGTTGAACTCGATTTGAAATTTCAGACCCACGATACTTGCTATCAAAACAAATTGATTTTGGAATCTGCGCAAAAATGAAGAGATTGGTCATTTTTTCTATCTATTGAAAAAATACACCTGCTAATGCACGTTGAAAGAGATACTCTGGATATAATAATAGAATTTTGGTTTTATTTTTCCCCATGTGGTAGTAGGTAAATATTGCAATAATAAAAAAACACCCTGGAAATACATTCATTTCTCATAATAAACATAAGTAAAATTGCTCACTTGGATGTGTCAGCAGGGTCTTCAATTCGACAAAAATAAAATTATCATGTTAACTATTTAAATAATCGTGCCCAGATAATTACTTACAGTGTTACCTCATGGAAAAACAAAGAAATGGAAAATTAAACTGTTGAAAAAACATTATTTATGCAATTTCTCTATATTTTTTATATTTTCAAAAAATCCCAGAGCTGTCAATTTTCGAGGCGATTCAAAATTCTGATACTCATTCTTCTCAGAGAATATCTGGTTTCAGAAATAACTTTAAAAATATTAAATTTAAAAAAGTGACTTCAATATCGACGAAACTATTTGTCGAAATAAATTTACGATTATTTTGGAATCTGCAAAAAAATGTAAGGTTTGTATCAGCATCAATTTGATCAATAGGATTAAATGGTTAAAAGCTTTATCAAAATTTGACTTGATAATCTATAATTTTTAGGCCATTTAGTAATTAATTTGATTTAAAATGTGTCTTTTATTATATACAGGGTGCCATTCTTAATGTGCGCCAGTAGTATTCAACGTTTTGAAACAAATTGGTCACTTTTTTGTATCAGTTCAACAAATCGAGTAATCCTGGTGGTTCATGTTAAAAAGGTGTATAATAAAAGGCACATTTTATATGAAATTGATTACTAAATGGTCTGATATTTATAGATTATGAAGTTCAATTTTATAGCTATGCCTATTATTTCGTTTACTGTAAATGTCAAATTAATTTTGAATAACTCCCTACAAGCAATTGTGCCCATGGATGCACCATTACTTATAAAATCCGTGTACGAGAGCTAAGAATGTCCGAAATCGATGCAATATTGCATTATTGATCCTCCGGGGATTGGGCTCTCGCCAAGTGAAACTCATCAGACGTAACTTGTGCTTAAAGAATTATGTAACGCTCACAGTTTCACTCGGATGAATCCGTGAAAACTACTCTCTTTGGGAATTTTTGGAATTTCGCTCCTGCTCCAATCACCCTTGTCTCACGAATATTCTATAAAATTGCCTGCACAGATCGATTAAGGCAAGTAAATAAAATCGAAAATAAAAACAAAAGGCTATCTTTCAAGTTGTCTTTTCTTGCATGTAAGTTGAGAAATGTATTGGTGGGGAGAGTAATGAGGTAAGTAACGACCGGAGAAGGTCGGCCTCAGAATGCTTGCAAACTATATTTACAGCGAAGAAGTCTAGAGCCTTGAATTTATTACCAGGGAGAATAGGAAAGAAAGATCTGCCCGAGGAAATAACCCTGAGCCGGGTGTTATACCAGGGCTTCTATTATGTTCGGGGTTAAGACGAAGAACGGAGGCAGATACCCGACATTCTCTAAGACTCACTTTCCAGGGGATCAACGTCTTGTTTTTGTCCGCTTTTCTATTCTCGTGCTTGAAAATTAGTGCTTCTAGACGTCCCTCGACTTCGCTTCCTAGTTAAACTGCATCAAACCGGAAAAGTTGGATCGTTGGACTTAACGGCTTGACTAGCCACCTACCGCATTATTATAATAGATCGTCTCTTATAAATATTAAGATCATATTTACAAAAGGGGGTTTTAAGTCGTTGTTCTCATAACACCGAATTGTTTCGACTGCATGAAATTAATTTCTACCAAGTTCCTATACAGCTCAAAGATAATACACAGATATTACATGTCCGACGATTACAAGTAATTGTTAAAATTTCCAATAAAATTTGGTTAAATATTTTCAGGATTGTTGAAACAGATGAGATCATCCTTTTTCACAAATCAACCAATCTAGTTGCCTCATCCTCTTTGGTGAGCCATACTTATAGGAGATGGAAATATCTCTCTTTATGACGCATATGATTATGTTTTTCGACGATAACAATGTGAATCCTTTTGAAGGAGACGAATGGTT
Organism: Cimex hemipterus; assembly: GCA_039619505.1. Taxonomy (NCBI): domain Eukaryota; kingdom Metazoa; phylum Arthropoda; class Insecta; order Hemiptera; family Cimicidae; genus Cimex; species Cimex hemipterus. Next base: position 9,788,653 of record CM077112.1, on the reverse strand, counting down.
TTTTTTTTTTTTTCAATGACCTCATGAACTTTGCATATCTAGCCAGACTTTCTGTAATTATTTATTGCGTATTTGTTTTTTGGGGGGAAGGGTATCGTGAAAAAAAGGGCCAGAGGCGACGGCGGGGATCGAACCCGCGACCGCGGGGTCTACTAGCCGAGAGTCTCTGACGCCAACAACTCGGCTTCCGCGGCCCCTGACGAATGTTATTTGAATCAGAAGCCAGCCAGTTTTACTTTGTGACCACGTTACGATGTAGTTTTTGGTTTCAAACAATTCAATTTCTTAATATAATTTAATACCCATAGCACTCAAATTCCTATAGATACTTATGGGTCAATAGTCACTGTGTGTTTTGTCTGTGACTTTCGTGTTTAGTTTATGAGTAATTACTGTATCTGCGTCTTAGTCATAGATAAGCTATTTGTGCGTTTCCTTTTGAATGAACGTGTGCGGAAGCAAAAAAAGGGAGAAAAAATAAATCTTTAGACAGATTGATATAGATAATGAGAAAGATTGATAGGGAGAGAAAAAGAAAAGGTGGAAGAGATAGATTAAAGAAGACAGGAAAAGAAAGAAAGAAGGAGAAAAAAAGAGGAACAGAAACTGAGAAAGAGAGAGAGTGTATGAGGGAGTGTGGAAGTGAAAGAGAGAGAGAGAGAGAGAGAGAGAGAGAG
>CM077112.1:9718800-9782976 GCA_039619505.1 Cimex hemipterus | reverse complement strand
GCGAAGAGAAGGAGCAGAGCGTAAGAGAGTGAACAGAGAAGTGTCGGCACGAAGGGCTCGCGTAGGAGGAGGGGATCAAAAGAAAACAACTACTTGTTGGACTATTTACAATATATGTACAAAGGTACAGTTGGCGTAAACAATAACTCAAGACCAATTTTTTCTATTTGGGAGATTTTTGTTTTTATTTTTGTTTCACCTTTGTAGATATTAGTGAAAAATAAATCACAATGCTACCATTTAAACAGATTACATGTTTTTCATTAATTGAAGATTTATTTACAGAAAAACCCAAAAAAAAAACAAGAAGATTTACTTAAAAAAACAAAACAAAAAACAAGAGAAAGTTTCTGAGGTTCATTTGATGGAAAAACAAGTTCGTCATTATTAATAGCAAGTAAATATTTTAGGCCGAATTCGGATGTTAGGATTTCTCCTTGAGGATAATTGATCATTTCTGATTGTTTCCCTTAAGATTCCTCTTTATCAGATGACAGAACCATTGAAAGTTGACGTTAAGAGTCTGAAAGTGGATTTTGGTAGTGAAATAAGAAACTTACCTAACTAGGTAGAGAAGAAGGTGCTTTGGTGGGACGAAACCCGGGTGTTCACCCAAGCCGAGTTCGATCCTCCTAGCTTGAAGACGTCTCCTAGCAGCGGGAGATGTCATCATGTCGGCCCTCGCGAGCGACTCCGCGACTTGGTACGAGTCGCGTATGCTGAGGAGGGAAGGCATTGAAACGCCTTCACGTAAGCCACCTACAACGGAAGGCATCTCCGATTAGATTTGAACGTGCTGACAATAGGACCGAAGTGTGAACTGGGCGCGTGTTGTGACGGCCGCGGATAGCAGCCCCGTTTATAAGTGAGCTGGTCCTTGACGCTCGGTTTCTGGGGGGAGCCGACGCGGTGGGGAGCCGACTACGCTCGGTCACCGTTTGACAATCTTTTCGTTTGTCACTGCTATCTTTTGGGAAAAAGGCTCCAAGACGAGATGCAGAAAAGAAATCATCTAAAACCGACAACTGTGAAAGCCAGCCTTCAGTTGAATATCACTTACTGTTGAAATTTGCTTTATCTTAAACATCTTTCTTTCTTCTATCCGCATCTTTGCATGTTAGCTACATTATGCTGATTGGTTTACAAGACAAGACGGCCTCATACGAACATCAAGAAATTTTTAAAAATTTTAAATAATACATAGTGTCCTTTTTAGATGACACGGCTGAAGTTCTCTTGGACCAATGACGCTATAATAAAAACGAGTTTAATATTTTTAAGTCTTGTCCCAATTTTTTACCTTTTTTGAATAAAAATTAAACAGAATAATTCAGGCCCAAACAGGATAATAAGTTATGGCAAAAGTTTGAGAAAAAAGTCATTTGTTTGCTATTTATTAATCATATCATATCATGTCCGAACTGCCTGCCTTGCATAAAGATGCAAAGATTTGCTCTCTTCAACCCCTCTTCATTGCTGCTTAGAGCGACAAAGTCAAGTGAGACGGATTGGCAAGCATTTTCTATCCTTTGCCGCAGTTATTCAACTGAAGTTTAATGGGTTACGATTGGGCAGTCGCTGTTTTTTAAACGACCAGTGGAGTTATATCGGGTGACCGAGGAGGCCAACGAATCCTGAAGTCCTATGGTTACCTGCAAAGAATTGTGCGCGCGGGGCATCCATCAAGCTAGAGAATCGTTCTTGGTAAAAGTGTTGGTAAAACCTCAACCTAAAAAGTCCACACCAATACTGTGAGCCTCCTGATGATGACAAGAATAAGAAATTCTCGAATTTCCTCTGCCCATGTTCAAAAATTCCAACGGTTTTCTTTGTCATTAAAGGTGAACATGGATTCACCAGTCCATGGGATGTTTGAAAGGCTTTTGTTTCAGCCTCCCAAGAAAGTTTATACTTAGTCACTTTAGACTTAGACTCGTCATAATCAGAGTCCAGAAGACCCTGGACAAGATGAGAGCGAATTGTGGACGTCCGGAATACACATCTAATTTCATTTTTCGAAATACCTAAAACCCTTACAACAATGAGATTTTCGCGAACATAGAGTAAAATATTCAGCTCCTCATCGAAATATGATGCCGATTGTTTGCCATAATATTGTCATTTTTTGACCTTTTGATTTAAAACCAAATTGTACCATTGTTTTCAGCATACAAAATCCCATAAAATAATGTGTCAGTATGTATAGAGTCGTACTTGACATTTTGAAGTTGAACTGGGCTTGTACGTACACTGCATAATTTTTCTCAAAAAAAAAAAAGTAAAAATTTGAAGCTTGAAAAAATACCAAACACGTATTTTTTGGTTTTTTGATAGCGTCATTGATTCAAGAGAAATTCAGCCCGTCCATCTAAAAGGAACACCCAGTATTTATTAAAATCTGCAACATTTCGAAGGTGTAATGACTTAAATTTAGAAAAGTTATACATTATTATCATGAGTTATTATCCTGAGGGAAATTAACCACCATTACTGTTCTCCCATCTATACGCAAGGATTAATCCTCGTGCAATAGATTCATCTCCTCATCAGTTATCTGGTGGGATTATACGGGTAGTTTCTATAGGATAAAGATTATGGATTGGGGAATTATTTTCTGCACGAAAGGTTTGTTGGAGTCGTAATAAGAAGCATATAATTCTGAGGAGCTGGGATTGTAAGGGCTGTATGCTTTGAATGTCGGAAGTTTTGGGGGTGCTTCAAGTCAGTATGTCCGGATTAGTTTTTGTATTGTTTGTAATCTGTTTTTTGTTGAATCGTCACATCTGCGCGACTGTATTCCGTTCTGTAGTCGGAAACTTCGGTTTAGTGCCTGTCGTTTTAGTGGTGTGTGTTGATTCCAGGCTAGGCTTGACCCAAATGGAACCCGATATAGCGGAAAGTCTGTTTTTGGGATTGAATATCATTGAGGAATATTGAAAGGTTTTGCTTCAAAGGGTAAATGATGTAGGGATGCTTTTACTGGCAGAGTTTTCTGCGTTCGTGGCTATCTTCAGGATTTTGCCTGGAGCTCCTTCAAAGCAATTGTGCGATCGGGATGAGAAGTCTGCGTAGTCGAGAAATGGTGCAAAGATGGTATACGGTGAAGTTGGGTTATCTACGATGTAGGGGAGGTAAAGGATCGGTCCAAGTACACTGCCCTAAGGCACTCCCCCCCCACAGGGCAGTAGTCTGAGTAAGCCAACCCTTGGAACACTATTAAAAGAAAGTAAATTACTATATGTTAAAAAAAATTTCAGCGTGTAGAGTGCTGTTTGAGTAAACTAAAAAGAAAATTGGTTAAGCAGGAATTGAAATTTTGGATAATAAGGGTGTTTTGTCAACTAGTTTCATTGATTGCAATTTTATTATGATAAAAATGTTATTAACTGTTGACATGTTATTTTTTAATATTTGATAGGTTTTCGTATTTTGAGTCATAACAGCTGATGAGGGGGAGAGGGCATCACTCCGAAATCAATACATAAAAAAAATAAATACTTCTTTTTATCAAAATGTGGTTTTCGATATCTACGTCCATGAAATAAATATAATATCGAGATTAAAAATATATTCATTAAACGGAAAATTACATACAAAAGGAAAAAAGGTTTGGAATTAAGAAAGTTTATAACAGAAAATTTCTCTGCAGGATTGTGCAACTCTAATTGTACAAACATAACATTTATCTTCCTTTTGTTTACAAGTGAATTAATTTGATATTTAAAATTTAACTTAATACAGAAATAATGTATTACCGTATGAGTTATGTGTTCATTTAAGTGAAGTAAGAAAGATATTTTATTATTTGATTCATAGAACTTAATAAATTTACGTAATATTTTATTTTCTGAAAAACCTTTCTGCCTCGGTAAGCGGTCTTGTTTTAACCTTTTCACCAAAGCAATGATAGGCCAAGATGTGACCTGCGTTGCCAGAAAACAAAGCCTTGCGGTACTCTGGGACTGCGTTGTGTTCAGTCCAGTCCCTATTACCAAAGCGATGATCTTTCTAATGACGTAATTTCAGATTAGTCAACTAGTACAGTAAAGTAAAAATAAGGAAACTCATGTCATAAAGGCAGGATTAACGTCCAACTATTCTTTGAGTAAGCAGACAAATACCAATTTACAATACATTTTCATATTATTATCAATTAAAATTCCAAGGTGGGTGGGATTCGAATCTAAAACCTCTGACAATGTAAATATGGATGGTGTCCTAACAACGAATATATATTACATTACTTATACAAATAAAAAAACAACCTTTCTTTTACATCGTTCGCAAGAGCAGAGGCATATCAACAGTCTATCAACCGCCGGGGTTTCTATGATTTAAAAATAAATCAATATTTTCTGTTAGAATTAATGGCCGCTGATTCATTATTTTCACATCCAGTGCCGTTTCTTTTATTGAGATTCAATCAACTAAGGAACTTGGCACTTGCCCATTCACGATCAAGATTTCGCTCGTTTCATAGCTATGAAATACACATATATATATTTGGCAACAGCAGAGGTCATATAAACCCTCAGGGTAGGGGGCGACGGTGGTCGCAAGGTTCAGACTTTGATACGGCGCTCAACACTGCAAGGTAAAGGTCCCGGGTTCGAATCCCACGGCCCTGCATTCCAACCCGACCTACCTACAAATGGCCTTTTTTTTTCGTAAACACCGGCATCCTGAGAGTTTATACGACCTCTGCTGTTACGAACCATAGTACAAAAAAAATAATTTAAAAATAAAATAAAATAAAAAATAAAAATGATAATAAAAAATAAATAAATAAAAATTTTAAAAAAATTAAAAAAAACACTGAGGGTGTCAGTGTTTTTGAAAAAAAAAAAACCATTTGTAAGTATGTCGGGTGATCCAGAGGGCCAAGCATTCGAACCCGGGACCTTTACCTTACAGTGATGAGCGCCGTGTCAAAGACTGAACTTTGCGGCCACCGACGCCCCCTAAGAGATTACTATTCTCGGGATAAATTTATACGTTTGTATGTAATTAAATGTACTGTTTTTAAATTAAAATGTTATAAAAAAAATCAATTTTAAAATATTAGCCGGCCGCAAATTCCGGCAGTCATATGTTATTTTTTAAATTAACGCTTTAATTATCTATATGCTAAACAATCAGACTACAATATTTGATCCTTTTTCTTTTTTTGACGAGAATAGAAAAGAATTATTTCATATGAATATATCATAATTCATCATTAGCAAATTCATCACATTATATTTTGTGAGACTTCGTTGATAAGTGTGTATGTAGTTGTATTAACTTAAGAAAGTTCATAAAATCCATTAATTTATATTGTATGTGAAGGTTTACTTTACCTCTTTAAAAAAATAACTCATAGGTTTGGAGAACATTTTTATTTGCGAAAAATTATTTTCCCAGGAGTCAAATATTTTGTCCAGAAGGATTGAAGGGTGTTTGACACTTGTTCTGAGAGGGTTTTGACCTTAACGTCCCATTATGAATCAATGAGAATTTCTAATATCGATGGAAATAAAAGGGCGTTATCAAACCGCCACAGTTTAAAGATCACTGAAAACTTACGGAAAACTCGCAAAATTCTCGCACTCATAAAACAAACTGGGAAAAAAATGGTGACGAATGTGGAGAATAAAGTTCCTATATTTTCCTCATGTATATTTCTTAATTATTAAATATTTATTATTTACAATAAAAATTGAATTTATATTCTTTGATGAAAATGGAGCACAACAATTCATCAAGGAACATTCCTGTACAAAAGAATGAGAAAACTAAGTTAGCAAGAATATTTATATATATATTTAAATTGGTTTTTTGATTCCTTAATAAATATATTTTCAATAGGACTTTATAATATGTAAGTGGGTTTTTTCATAAATTTCAGGCTTGCAGTAAAAATGTTAATATTCAATAAGAATGCATGTGGTTGCACAGTAAAATTATTCAACGCCAAAGTTTCCTGATGCCGACTTGCCTCGGCGATTAGCGAAATTTAGTCAATTTTTCTAATTCGTTTCTCCGTCGAAGACAATTTGAACTCGGGGTCTCAATTTGCGCGGATAACCGTCGACAGATTTCAGAAAAGCGAGGCGTAGTCGGTCTGAATACGTGACAAACTGTCATGAATTGGAAAACAGCCACGATTTACGACTTTTCTCATCGAGAATCAGGAAAACTTTATTTAAACGATCCCATGGCGAATTATTTCGAATGAACAACCTGATCTACAGTCAAGGACTGAATATTGTAATGTGTTCCATCTCTCCGTAAATTTTGAATTTACTGAATAATTTATCACCCAACACGTACGGCATCAATCTTTTATGCCTAGTTCCTTTTCTTTTCTTTTGCAGAAAGGCTAGGGGAAAATTATTAGGGATGAAAGATTCCCAAGGGCACACTAACAGCGTAACTTCGCATCTTTTTAAATCTTCTTCCAACTTTCACGTCGTTTCAATCAAATATTTTTAAAAAGGTCTTAACTTTACGATAAAGCAATATATTTTCAATTCATTATTTTGTACCGAAATGAAATATTAACAGCTTTCCTATTTACCACAATAGTTTTATTTCAACTTTAAATTTTCCTGTAATTCTCATTCGCAGGAACGGAACAGATCAATCGTATATATTTTCATGTTTTTTATTTAATAAATTGGTATTACCCATAAATTGTCAATGAATAAATATTGTATCATGAATATTTTAGAAAGCTGTTTTTCTGCCATTCTAAGCTTTTGTGACGTGTATTTCCAAAAATTTCAATATCGTTCAATGGCCGTTTCAAATTTTAAAAAATAATAAAATTAAAATAAATAAAATGAGTGATCTTAATAGCCAATTTTTTTTATTAACCGGCCATCATACCCTGAACCCTCCCCAGGATAGAAGTTAACTTAAATGTACGTCCTAAATAAAAAAATGAATAAAAAAATTGGTGGCCAGTGCCATATTCTCTATTTTTTAATACACACACATTTTGAATAATTGAGAGATACGCAGTTAATTATTTTCCTCTAATTTATAGTAAGCAGTATGACCCAGCGTTAATCTTAACATGATAGAGGTCCGAAATAAAACTGATCTTTGCAATATTTGCTGTTTGTTGTTCTGAGTGGGTTAATTCGTCTCAATAGGGTGATTAAGTGATGTCTTTGTTGTTGCGAGTTTATTGCGTCTTTTGCGTTTTATACTTCACGCTCTCTCTCACACTCTCTCTCTCTCTCACGCACACACACACACACACACACTCCCTACGAAGTACTCTTGTAAAAATATTGTAAACCCTAAGGATTTTACATTAAAAAAAAGATGATATGATGTAAAATATACTATTCAAGTTGTGTGGTATTATTCTCTCTCTCTCTCTCTCTCTCTCTCTCTCTCTCTCTTTCTCTCATTTTCTCTCAATGAATTAGTGAATTATAGATCAAAAGTTAAAAAGTAACAACAACGTTGTTTTAAAAGCTGATAAAGGAAATAGTATAGTTATCATTCGGGCACATGACCATAATTAACAAAATCAGACACCCATTACTAAAAATGGGGACTGACTACATGGTCCCGGAAACGATCTTCACAACCTCCTATAAAATCTCAAGACTACAAAGGAGTGGAAGAACGCAGGAGAACATCGGATACAATGATATGGTATACGGATGGCTCCAAAACAAATGAACGGACCGGATCAGGTTTTCTGTACAAACCCAAAATATGAGCAATCAAACGCACTAGGGAAGTACACCTCGGTCTTTCAAGCAGAAATACATGCTATCAATGCTTGTGCCCTGGAAAATCTTAAAAGAGGTTACACTGACAAAAAAAATCCTCATAAGATCAGACAGCCAAGCAGCTATCAAAGCACTGGCATGTACAAGGATTACATCAAAATTAGTCAGTGAATGCATCCAAAATCTCCAAAACCTGGGAAAACACAACAAGGTAACGGTATCCTGGGTGCCAGGGAACAGGGGAATTTTGGGTAATGAGGAAGCAGACAGACTGGCCAGAGGTGATCCGCAAGACCATACAAGGCCCCGAGCCTATCCTTGGGATATCAAAAACAAACATAGAATCCTCCATCGCAGAACGGATCCAACAAAACAAAGAGAAAAATGGATAAACTCTAGCAGTGCTAGACACAGTAAACTCATGATAAAACAACCCTCATCAAAACTGGCAAAAACACTGCTACACTTGGAGAGGGCAAATCTCAGAGGAGTAGTAGGACTACTAACCGGCCACTGGCATCTGAGAAAACATCTACATAACATGGGCATATATAATAGTGATCCCATTTGTAGACTATGTAATGAGGAGGAAGAAACAGCCACTCATATCATCTTCGAATGCGAAGCAACGGCTCAATGGAGGTTCAATCTGACGCATAAAATCGACTCAGAGAACCACATCGAAGCAATAACAGTCAATGACTTGATACTTCTGAGAAAAAGGATCGAGTCTATTGACTAAACCAAGGAACTAGGAAGGCACAATAAGCCAGAAGGCTGCAGTGCCTGGGACACACAAACCCCACTGCCTAGTACCCTTGCCACCATTCCATGCCTGATTTACGTGTCGCTAACGAATTCAAATGTAGTCGCATTTCATCTTTCGTCATCAATCATAAGATCGTAAATTTGGTTATTTGCTCCTATGTGCTAAGTAAAAAGTCAAGAATTTATATTCCAAGAGTAATCATCAATCCTTCTATAAAGGCTTAGAATTTAGCCAGTTTAATATATAAGATATCATTGAACGACCAGGAGAGAGAGAGAGAGAGAGAGAGAGAGCAATAATAAGGAATTAGGAAAAACTAGAAATAATAAAGAATTCTGTCTTTTACGAATATAATCACATAATGTAAGCTTAAAAGTTGTGAAAAGAAGGTAACAAGTTTTTTAATGCAGCAAAAGCATCTAATAATATTATGAACTATGTTGTCTCTGATTGGAGGGAGATGAGGTGTTGTAACAGATCAACTTGCATACTAGAAAAGACGTGTATACTAGAAACATCAAATATTACCTACTACAATATCCCGAAGTACAGGAAATCATAGATTTAAAAATACACTGACAAAACAAAAATTACACCAAATTGATTTTTTTTGTAATTTTCTCGATAAAAGAAAATTCTTCGCTTAATCTATCTCATTGTTTCTACTAATAAATATTTCTTTATGCTAGGTTTTAAATTTGGAATATCAATTAGAGGTAAACACACTTAATCCTTAATCCGAATTATAGTTGGAGGATTACTTTTCGGAATTTAAAATGTTTATTCAGTCTCGTTTGAATTCTAAAGGGATAAACTGTTTATTTTCTTAATTTCTATTTTGAAACATAAAAATGCCACATAATGCTGAGATTGTTGGGCGTGATGAGGCACTTATTGATGACGGACGTTCCATCTGGTATGCGGCTATTGCCATCAGATTTCCCTACTAAACTGCGAGACGTCGTTGGACGTTTTGGAGAAGTTGGGGTAAAAGAACCACAGAACGACCGTTTTGTGACTGAGAATTTTGCGAACTGGCAATTATTGTTGTTCAAAGGATTCATCAGCTCCAGGATCCTGGGGTATCCAAATTTCGGTACGCATTACTCGAAGGAGATTAAATCAGTATGGACTGATGGCGTTTCGAACCGTAAGAGGACCAGAATAGATCCGAACACACGGGTCGCATTTGCTCGAGAGCAAAACCATTGGTCTTTGGACGATGGGTCTGCTGTACGTTTTACAGCTGAGAGGATATTTGCTCTACGATCTCTAGATGAGGGTGAATGAGTGTGGAGAAGGCGAAATGTACGGTACGAAGCTTGTAATTTTTCCTAGAGCCGATCTTTCCAACCTCAGTGATGTGAATTTTACCGGAACTGAGTGTATGAAATTTGGAACGTCGTGCATTCCTTATCCTCGAAGGAATCAGCGACAATCCTATTCTTATGGACGATAATGCTCGTCCACACATCGCCCGTGTAGTACGTACAAACGAGCCTTCAACATCATAAAATCAGGGTCTTAGCCTGGCCATCCCATTCTCCCATCGAACATTTTTGGGATAACCTCAAAAGACGAATACGTCCATCACCTCCTGATTGACTCCACGATCTTGAAAAAAGGGCTAACCTTCAGCCAAGATACATTTCCAAACCGGTAAAAAGTTGCAGAGGCTTCTTCGAGATGTAATTAAAGCAATATTGAATTAATTAAAATCTGAAACAGAATTTAAACAGATTTTATCTTCCGTCTTTTTATTTTTCATTTTCTTAGCAGTTATATAATAATATACAAATAAAGTTATACTACAAGTAGGCGGAATTTTTTGCCTATGTGCTTTATAAACAGTGTTTTTTATGTCATTATACCTATGTATAAACTTCTTAACGTCTGACCTGATGTTTAACTTATACAACACAGCCAAACAAATTCAGCGTCTGGGTGTATTTGCGCGGTTCAAGATTGAATTTGACTTGTCACATTTTCGGTTGGCAGAGAAGAATTGTATAATAAACGATAGTCCATGTATCGAAAATGCATTTGGTTCTGATAACGTTTAACAGTTCTTGAAATTTCATTGATAACAATAATTTCATACCGTAGACATTAGTTAGGAGGGACGTTACAAAATATTAGTGAATTTTTTAAGGTTTCGTAAGGGATGGTTTAATGAAGTGTCGGGGGGGGGGGATCTGTTTAACTTAATCTACAAACACTTCAAGTGTGCAGGATATTAACTGTGAACCTTGAAGGTTCGAATGCATGAAGGTTCGGGTTCGAATGCAGGGCCGCTGGATTCGAACCCGGGACCTTTACCTTACAGTGATGAGCGCCGTGTCAAGGACGGAACCTTGCGGCCACCGACGCCCCCTGCAAAGCTTATTCTCTTAGAGCTAGAATCAGAAGCACCTGGTAAGGGTGGAGGCGGCTTCTTTTGTCGGATTCCCCTGAATAGGTGAAAAGCTCATCTTCGGCCTTAATATTACATTTCAAACACGTATTATTTTGTTTTTTACTATTATCTCTTGTGGTTAGATAATATAGTTCTTTATGATTTATTTTTACTTTATTTTATTTTATTTTATTATTGAGTTATGTGCATTATAGGTAATCCAAAAAAAAGCAATGTATTTATTTGAAATCATGTTTCAGCTATTATTTTATAATCATGTTGTACTGTTACATTACTGAAATTTTTGAAGAAAGTTTGCATTTCTTTCGTAAATACTAATTATGATTACTTGCAAATAAGAGAGATTTTAGTTATATAAGTTCATGTGCTAGACTCCCTCAGACGGTTTTAAACCATGAGGAATGTCTTTCTTGCTTTGTAACGTATAATACCGATCTGTAAACTTTGTATATATATTAAACAATAAAGTCATATAGTAGCAGTAGTAGTAGTAAAGGTTTCATCAACTTTTCAAAAGATTCCTTCTTAAGATTTCTACATATTGAAGACTCGTGTGGAGATTAGTGACCGTTAATAGATAATTAATTCTCAACACGACATGCAAGAATGGCACAATTACACAGAAGACAAACACTTTGAGCTCTGAAGATGATCTCAATAAAAGATCGAAACGTTCGATAATGAAAAGGTTTTTCTGATACATACATCACACCAGACCTCATCTCACGAGATCTTAAACATTGAAGACTGTTTTTCGATGTATTTACTTTCGCCCGGTAGTAAAATTTGCTTGTTCAAAATATCGTTTTACTTTTATAAAAACAAGGCAATAACGGTGCGATCTGGGAACGGGATCGGTTGCGCAACCCTTCGAACTGACGGAATCCGCGTCAGTCCGTTACGACGGTCGGAGCACCCGTTGCGGAATCCTCGGGGAAACCCGATAATTTTTAAAACCAGACGGTTTTTCGGAGCTTGTAGTAGTAAAAAAAAAAGAGGCCTCGGTCTAGTGTGCCGGGTTCACGTCTGGTGTCGCTATGAAACCGAGTTCAGAACTTCAGACTTTAGTCGAGTTATGACTCTCGCACGAGCGTTACGCAGTTGCTCCCGGATGATCAGGTAGGATCGCTCAATCACAAACTAATCCGGTCTAAAATCCCGGGGTTACGGCACCTATACCGTGGAGGCGGTTTACGCCTATTTCTGGGTGTCAAGGCCAAGGGGGGGGGACTGACATCGATTTTCCCCGGGTACATCGATACGCTCACCGGCCCAGTACCGGAACGTACCAATGCCCACAGCACTGACTTAATTTTATCTTTTCCTCATTTTTATCTGTTGTTTCAAGAATCTCTTTCCGGATTTCCAGAAAAACTTGGCTAGCCAACAAATGCAAAGTCGCTACGCGACAGACTCGTTCGTTTTGATGTCAGTACGTTGAATATATCACTATCACGTTAGATTCCTTAAATAGTTTTTGCTTTAAAAAAACACATAAAATTTAATCCAATTTGTACTCTTTTGCTTTGCACTTTAATGAAAACAAAGAATGAATTTCTTATTCCAACAGTGTCGTTTCCGGTTTAACGATTGTCTCCTTTGTTTATACTATACTTTATATTCATTATTTTTGTTTTCATGTTGTTTTGTTATCCAGAGAATGATTATTCATTATCCTCCTCCTAAAAAAAAAAAAATGAAAAAAGAAAGAAATTTCATTATCTTTATTGTTCTTTCTTGTCTCAACTTTAAGAACACAGCATATATTATAAGTTTAATTGACCCCACGGTAACAGAAATGAAACGAAATTCAATCTTTGCTCTTTTTCAACAGCGAAATTGATTTGTTTAATGTAAAAATTTGACAGTGGCGTAAAATTACCACCATTCCGATTGTGACCGGCAATTTTCCAATAAGAATTCAGGGCAAACATTTTTATCCCGCACAAGACGGAAAATCTGCAGAACGTGAGATTAAACATTATTATGGAAGTGTTGAAGAAGATAGCGATGCCGAATTGATACACATTCCGTGTCAGAATTTTTGCGAAAGAAAGGGAAAAATTTGAGAGGGGAAGAGTTTTATGAAAAGGTGTTAATGGATCGTGTTTGCACTTGCGACATCGCTGAAGCATAAAAATCTTTTGACCTCCTACGTTTTAACACCTATGAGCGCTACATTATTCTGATTTAACTTCGTTATTTATATTAAATTTAAAAGAGTTTGTTAACCGTTTGTAAAATAAATCGTGTCAATGAAAACCAACCTTACCGCCATGACGTCTGAATTTAAATAATCTTCGCTAACGTTTACGTTCTTATATACCGGCCTTTCCCAAAAGGTTGTTGTCTTGAAACTTCCATGTTACACTTCAGTTTAAATTTAGATTTTAAAGAAATTTGTTCAAATCGTAAAAACATTTATACATGTAAACGTATATTAGTTATTTTTCTGTACTACGTTTGTAGTAGTATTTAATTTTGTTCCTGACCGGTCAGCCTTGAGACGCCTTATTGTAGTTTGGTCGCCTTCTTCGACATCGTTTCTACTTTTTTCTCATCCGAGGCCGACCGACCTATCGTCCCGGCGGAATCGAAAACCGTTTCCTTGTTTTTATTTCTTAATCGGTTTTCCCAGCCACAAATTAAAACGTGTTTAGTGATTATCGATCCTCTTTTGGGCAAAACGAGATATTTGCAGGTAGGAAACATGTTGGATTTTCCCCGGTTTTATGCCCGAGCCGTAATCATTGTCCAACTAAACGGCCTTGATTGTCAAATCAGGAGCGCGGTTCTTGCCATAATATTTCTAAACTTATACGCAAATCATTAACCGGCCTTCTCCTTCAAGTACCATGTCCTGGCCAACGTTCGGCGATCAGTAGCCTGAACTGTTGTCCAAAGCACTTCTAAATAGATCAGCTGCGGACCATTGGCTTAAATTCTTAAGCCAGAATGTCCTTCCACTCCCTGGGCCGCGCTTCCCATCTATTCTTCCTTGAAGAATAACCTGCAGCAGATATTTCTCATTGCGCATTATCTGTCGAAAATATTTTCTTCCCTTTATGGTATTGAAAATTTAAAGTTATTATTCATGCCCTTGTAATACAACCACATTTAAAGTGACATAAAAAAAGAAAATTGTGAAAGAGAGACAAATGAAAGTTGACTTTTTCTGACTTAATAAAGTTATTAAACTTAATTAGGTCTGTTGACAATAAAAAGATCATGATCTTCCTTTAATTCTTCAACAATTTAGCTTTCATTTCCCCAATTAATCCCGTCTATATAATCCTGAAAATAAATTTATATCCTCTACACAGTTTTTGCCTTAAAACATAGGGGCAAAAATTCCACAACGGTTCAATATGTGCTAAACATTTTAAACGAACAAACACGCGCTGTACCTTTTTTTAATTGCTTGAAAATAGATTCATGGTAACTTGACTGTAAATGTCTGCAAAACTTATTTTCTAAGCCGCTACTCGTCTTCAATGAGATACTCAATTTTGTGCCTTGGCTAAAATTATTTCTAAAAATAAAATAGTCTACATAAAAATTGCATACTTGATTCAAAATGTCAAACTGACGTTAAGAATATGAAAGAAGAACCGTTATTTTTTTTTTTTTTAATTTAAATAATTTTACTGATTTTTAAATTACCGCCATTGGGCAAGACCCACCCTCAAATGCCATGTTAATCACACTTTTTGAGTGTTTATCAGTATTTATTAGCAAAACATAATGTGTATGTACACAAGAGTTAAATAAAACAATAATTAAAAAAATAACAATTTTAATTTGCCCACGTTGTCCATAATATCAATCATTAAATATTAAACATAATTAAAATAAACGTACCAAAACTTGCACTGATTTTACACTGCATGCTTTCAAAATTTCAATTTGGAATCGATATTAATATAATTTTTTTTTAAACCTAACTGATTTGATATATTTCAATCTTTTTCAGGACGTAATAAAAATTAAAGAACTGAAATCGGGTATTCCGAGCGTTTGAAAAATCGATAATACTTTAAAACCTTTAACAATTAAGTTGATCGTTCTCCTTATTTAAAATTATAATTCTTTATAGAACTAGAACTTCGCATAAAAATTAAAACAAGTAAAAAAATTAATCTAGGTTGTGTTCATTTGTCAATTTTACCACCGTAGATACTTCCTACACTACGAATATTCTGCAACCTTTTTGAAATGTCAAGGACTTTTCCAGACTATCCGCTAGTTCGTTACAATGTCATACTTCAGAAAATAATTGAAATTTATACTTTTGCCGATTTACTGGACAGATAAGTGTATAGGGGCGAAGGTGGACGCAACTGTTTAGCGTTGGCGCGGCGCTCATCACTGTAAGGTAAAGGTCCCGGGTTCGAATACAGGGCCGTTGGATTGTACACTTACAAATGGGCTTTTCTCAAAAACACCGGTACCCCGAGGGTTTATAAGACCTCTACTGTTGCGAACCTCGTAAAAAAAAAAAAAGAAAAGGTGTATAGAAATTTTTAATGTTTTTTCTTTGGTCATGTCTGTCGATAACGGTCGATAAAAACTTGAAATATTATCAATTATACTCAAAGGTTTTCTTAACTAGTTCGAAAATGTAAATAGATTAAGGTGCACTATCAAGGCATTTCTTCTGGAAATTTATGACATCCCATAAAATTAAGTTAGACAAAAAGACAAACTCTTAATTCTGACTTGAGAACGTTCGCTTTCACGCAGAATTTTCTTGACCTTTTCAACGTTTTACACGGGAAACGAAAAGAAAATCGCTTGAATATGCGGGAACAATGTCGAACAACGTGCATGTAACATTTAGTGACAGTTGAATTTCAAATTTTGGCAAGAGACTCTGTAGTTAATGTAGAATATACCTGCCATAGTTATTATATTATAATATTTAATTCTACTTACTACTGGTAGTAATGTACAAGTTTACATTGTGTTCGTAAGTATATTTTGAATATTGGAATGACCTGTTCAAAAGTAGACGATGTAACCGTTAGACCACTTGACAAAACAATACATATAGTTTTTTTTACTGTCAGTATCATTTTTCTTCCTTTTCTAAAACAAATGAGAAATGTTTAGTGTAATGAAACCTGCAGAGTGGGCGACCAAGACCCGAGGGGTTAAATCTTAGGTAGGCCCGTACCCCATACCTAAGAGGTCCGGGACCTGGTCACGAGTCCTGCATAAACCTCTTGGGCCTGTTCACAATCCCCAAGATTTTAGACCGTATTATCTCGGGGAGCGATTAGGCAATGTCTTCTCCATGAAAACTGGGCAGTTAAGATTGTTTTAGATTTTAAAAAGACAAATTATTTTCAAAACTATGTCAACCTCTTCCAATGCCCCGTGTTCTGTCGGTAGGGTGACCCGCAACGCCCAACGACACTGCAGGATTTAATAGTTTTTCCCCTGTGAACGGAAGTTTTTGTTTCAGAGGAGTTAAATTCGGAGCGAAAAGTAGTCGATTTCTTCGGACAAAAATTACAATTAAATGTTTGTTCATTTCTCCTTATTGTAATTACCATTTTGTCTGAACTTAGTGTATTTTAATAATTATAAAGTTTTCCAGTTAATTTTATTAACACAAAATTTCTTCCAATATGAACTAGATTATCGACCTGCTGGAAATATGAAATCTTTTCAGTGGATCTTCGGAAGAGGTCAAACAGAGAAAACTTGCTTACAGTTTTCGCCGAGCTTTCGACGGTTTTATACTGTCATCTTCAGGGCCTGTTTTATTATCATATAAACAAACGATTAAAACATTAAAAAAAACAATAATTACAACTAAAATTGAATATCTGACTTTAAAACCTGAATAGGGAATTAAACAACTTGGTGTTTTGAGCACAGAAGTACATTATTATTCTTTGGGGCTTATGTTTAGATGCTGGCAGTATAAAACTGCCGAAAGCTCGGCGAAAACCGTGAGGAAGTTTTCTCCTTTTTGACCTCTTCCGAAGATCCTCTGAAAAGATTCCTTACAAGACCTCATTACCAAATTCCATACCATTTCAATGTACAAAGGATGAGCGTTTTGTTCGCAAAGGTTCTTTTATTGATCAGTGGTTGTCTAATTTTCGCTATCCATCGCTAATCAAGACCACAAATTTTCACGCTCTACTATGTTTCAAGACCAGTTCCAATTTTTTCCCCAGAAGATATCAGTAAAAGACGAATAAAAATTTGACGGAAAGTGCCCCTGAAAAGCGAAGGCAAATGTCTAATAAACAAAATTGGTATGTTAGTTCCATAGAATTAAAGAGAGGCCTTTAATTGACATTAGGAATGTTTCAGTAAAAATGAAGAAGGGTTAATTTTTGTCTTTTGAATTGGTAGGCAAAGAATTACTAACATAGGACAAATTATTTAATAACGATCAATAATCTCAATTACTATCGAATCATAATTTATTGTAAAGTTTCCATTTTTAAATCCTAACTTAATAAGAAAGTAATCCACCACCAGCTTCTTTATTGCTGCACCTTGACCTGATATATTTCTGGTAAAGAAAGAAGAAAATACATTCAATAACAGAGCTATATAAGCTATTTAAAAAAAAATAAATAAATAAATAAAATTCCTCGTGGATCGTCGATTAAAGAGCAGGTTCCTCTTGGTAGACTAAATTAAAAATCGAATATTAGAGTATCTAATCCTAGTTTAAATCAACCCCTAAACCTCCCCGATCTTTAATCATAATTAAATAAGTTCAAACCTTGAAGCATAATTTTTAACAAAATAATGAACTAGGCCTTGAACAACTGCGACTGGCAAAATTAGTCAGACATTTACTAAAATTAACTAATTCGTATTTTCATAAATCGAAATCGTTTGTTATGGGGCGCAAACATGGGGATAAAAAGGAATACGATGAAGTAGAATCACTGCAAAAATATTTCTGAATACAGTATTCTATTCGCCCCGACATTTCTTCGACTAGGAAAACAAGGAAGAGTCCACAAATTTGTAAAATAGTCGAGTTTCATATAAATTCATAAGAAATTACCTGGAAAATTAATCCAAGCGATTAAAAAACAGTTAAAGATCGTGTAATTGGTAACGAAATATATTAGGGCAGGGAAGTTAAAAATTTGCCCAATTTGTACACAAGTAACAATGAAAATTATATACAGAGTTCTATAGTTTCTAGTTTATTTTTAAATAAATGTAATAATGAACGATTTTATAAATTTCTTAAACAAGTTAATATTGAATTTGCCAATTGCTATCGATTATAACGAAAGACATTTAATTTCTGATTGAAGGAGTAATTTTGAATTTAAACTATTCGGTTATTAGAAGATAGAAGAAAACGTGTATTGTTTTCTTTGTGAATAAAGAGATGCAACTTTAAATAGGCTTACACATGAATAATTGAGATATATGGAAATATCAAAGATTCTATTTAATGCTTGGTAAGAAAACGAGGGGGAGAGAGCTAGTCGGTTACATTGTTAAGTCCTGTAATACAAATAGCAAAAAAATGAACGCGGTAATTGTAATCTGTTCTTATTAACAGATATATTCTCGTTAATTGTATAAATCAAAGTAGAAAGAAATACAAATACGAAAACAAACAAATATTCGTTTTTTTTATGACGGATTTATTTAAGAATAGTACACATGGTTCTTTGCCAAGCCGGAACACACCATAGCTCTGAAGATCGTCCACTGCCCGTACAGAGAAGTTTACGACAGGTTTCGCTCGCTGACGCGACTCCTCGGGATTCGCTTCGGTGAGTCCTTAGGGAGGGCCGGATTGGCGCTGGGAACGGTGTTTCGGTTGGGCCACCGGCCGACACCCCCTTGGACTTTTCCGGCCGTACCCGTCCACGACGATCTGGCGAAATTGCCCAAATCGTGTACGCCGCCGTACCTCTACAAGAGATAGATACGCCGGTTTGAGTCCCATTTTTACAGACGGGTCCAAGACGGGCGTGTGCTGTGTTTAGTGAGGGTGTAGCCACCTTCTGGTCGTTGCCTCCTCACTGCAGCGTATACACGGCAGAGCTGTATGCGATTTGGCACGCTCTCGAGGCGGTGCGGACCGGGGAGAGCTCAGCCTTCCTCGTATGTACCGACTCTCTGAGCGCTTTCTGGGGGATCCATTCTCTGTGGACCTTCTCGTCGTGCTATTGCTAGAGAAATACGCGGAGCTGGAGTCTCTCGGAAGAACGGATGTTGTTGTCTGGATTCCCGGATGCGACGGCCTGGATGGTAACGAACGCGCGGACGAAGCAGCGAAAGCCGGTACGTCCCACCCTCCAGATCGGACCATCGCGATCAGGCCCCCTGACGCTAAGCACGCAGTTAAAAATATGATAAAAGAAAGATGGCAGCGTCAGTGGGCGGGATCGTCGGAGAGGCTCTTGCGAGTCAAGAGCGCGACCGGTAGATGGCCACCAAATAAACTCAACAGGAGGCAAGGGATCGTCCTCACCCGGCTGAGGATCGGCCATACTCGGTTGACACATGGGTATCTGCGCCGGCTTTGGCCCATAATTATGCAGAGAAAGGTTTCTCGATGTGTTCCACATAATAGAAGCCTTTGCTCCATATAGAGAGCGTGCAGGGAGGCCGCCGGATTTAAGAAGAGTCCTCGAGCACGGTAGCGGGTTTCTGAGTCCCTGTACCGCTTTCTAGAGGAAATTGTGGTGTTTTATTGTAGATAGTATTTCTTATGTGTTGTGTCTGTCCGTTTTGTCTGAGTGATGTATTTATCAGCGTGAATGGCGAGGGGTGAGGGTGAATATAACGTCACCATCGGCCCTCGAACGATGAAAGCGAGTGAGTGTGTGTGCGGGGTCGATGGCGGAATATAAAAAACCCCATCGACCCAATCTAGGTTAGTTTAAGTGTAGGTCGGTGGAGGAATATCAAGTACTCCACCGACGAAACGGAATGAGTGTACTGCATGATTGTATTTGAGTATTTATTTGTATGAACGATGAGATGGGCTGAAATGACCTAGATGTCGGAACCGGCAGCAAAAAAAAATAGTAAACATGAGGTTAACTTGAAGACTCATTTTGTGAACAAATACCTTTTCTAGACTTTTCTCCATTTATTCGTCTGAACCATGAAAAGGCATCATCATGTGGCCTTTGAGGTCAACAGCAAGTAGATATTGCAGTGGCAGTTGGCGTCTCTTAGAGCAAGGTCTCCCGGGCTTTAGCCAGATTCCGAGAGACTGAAAGTGCCAATAGGAGGCCTGGCAGTGGATCTCAGCACACTACGGCATAAATATTATCATTGCTGAAGACGGATCCTTTTCATAGTGCCCTCCAGATCATAAATAAAGTACAAGATGTTTAGAGAAGGCCTTTGACAAAACAAACGATTACGAATGCTTAAAAGAAGGCGTTTCCCTTTCCGGACTCATAGTCAGGATGACATGAAGATCTTTAACGTCCGTTCCTAAGCACTGAACCTCCTACCGGACAGTCCGATTCTCAAAATAGGAGCAGACGCACCGTCGCCTTAGAGACGATGTAGAGGCTTCCGCACGCAAAGGGCTAGCTGACCGAAATAGATCGGCTCGCTATCCCGCGTACTCCCTAGATAGAGAAGGCGACTCTATCTCTCTGAGTGTAGAAACTTTCAGGAACGCACCGACAACGGTTTCGGATTTAAGTGAGATTGCTACCCACCCCCTAGGTGAGCACTTCCTATGGTCAAAGGTCTCGTACCGGGCTAAGCCTACACCTGCTACGTGCATTCGGGGGAGGACGCCATAGGCCAAGCCTAGGTGGTCTGATCCTTCGCTTCCTCCAGTGCAGCTTGGACAAGGCCGTGTAATGGTTTGTACTGAGAGTTACACTGGAGGACGAACTAGACTCCATATGGTTGAAGGTGACCTGACCGCAGTCCGCTATCTACAAAATTATGGAGGAATACATCCCTCAAACCAGGGATTAGCAGGGATTTTCGATATTTGGACGACAATGCCAGATTTCGAAGGAGCTTTGTTCATCAAAGTTTAAAAACTTGGGTATTTCCCATTTATCCCATTGTCTCCAGACCTCAATCCTATTGATCACATGTGGGATGCGCTGCAGAGAAGGCGTTTTGATCACCATCTACTCTGAGTTGATTTGCACCAACTGAGCACAGCGTTCCAACATCTATGGAGTGACATTACTTATGAAATAGTGACACCGTTACAGTACGCCTAATACGTGCATGATGGTTTCAGCTTACAGAGGACAATATACATGGTATTACTTCTTTTAAAAAAAATTATTGTGTCAATATACAAAAATATGGAATTAAATCCTTATATTTTGATCGTTTTCAAAATCCCTTAATTAAATTTTTCGTCAGTAAAAAATATAATAATTTATAATCAATTTTATTGCAATTTGTAATAAAAATAAAATAAAAACCCTACGGAGAGTAAATTCTACAAAATTGGCAATATCGAGATATCGTGAGGTGCGGTCTGGTGTGATTATATTATTTATATTTCCTTGAATAACAAAATTAAATAAAGTCAAGATATTTGGTTCTGTTTTATTTCAACCTTGTTTAGTTATTTTTACTTGAAGTCTTAAAACATATTTTGAAGGTTTTCGTTCGTCTTTTTTTGACTTATTTCGGTCGTTATACTTCCCTTTTCATTTCAATGAAGGCCTTGCTTAAGCAGCCCCAATTAAACATTTTAAACGGCTTCTCTGACGGAAAGGCCTTCGAACTGATCTACCTATCCTGCAGATAAACTCATCAGAAAAGCCGACCTCTCGCCTACAGGAAATGCGCGGTAGGAGAAGGGCAGAATGCGAATGCCAAAAACAAAACGACGGCCTCGCCTCGAGTTGGAGTTAAAAAAAAATTCAATCAAGTATGACAATCCCTCAGGTTTAATTAAAGCCGGTAATTAGTCATTGTGTCATTTCGGCACGGCATTGTCTCAGGTGACCCGAGATCGCCCACGGTCTAAACCTACCAGGTAAAAATCCGGTTCAATGTGCATATCCTTCATCAGTAAGATTAAAGTGAAATGTGGAAATGTTACATTACTAAAGATCAACTCGTACAGCTAATTATTAATATACGGAAAAAATAAACAAATATCTTATACATTCATTACATGGCGTCTTGTATTTCTTACAGCCACAAAAGCTAAAGGTCAAAAAAGAATCAGGAATACCCATTCTACTTTTTGCTTTTCGAAGATAGCTATAAGCTATATAAGAACTGGAACGTTTTATTATATCCAAAAGATAAATTTTTTCACAAAAAACATATGGCATGGACTCTGGCTTAATTAAACCGTTAGAACGAACCGTGGTAGACGAGTAGTCTCAAAAGTAGCCCGCGGATCAAACGAATTTACCTTTTCGTATTCTAATCGCTTAAACCGCTAACGCCAAAGTGGCCAACACAAATCGACACGCAAGAATGGCACAAGTACCCAGAAGACAAACTTTGACCACTGAAGATGATCTCAATAAAGATCGAAACGTTCGCACGATAAAGAAAATGTTTTTCTGATACCTACATCACACCAGACCGCATCTCACGATATCTGAATTATCGATTAACGGTCACTAATCTCTGTACGTTTCAAATAGTCCGAATACAACGAAACCGAAGTACAGGTCGAACTTTTAATAACAAAGACACGTTTAACCTTAACCTTCGCCTGGGTTTAAAAACAAACGGAGTTGGCAGGGAGGCGAACCCGAAGCCTTGAACCCGGCCCGCTGACGATTTATCCGCGCTTGTTTACGGTCCGGCAACCCCCATTTCGGATTTTTTTAAACTCGTTTTTGAACCAGTCACGTTTATCACCTTGAAAAAGATCACTTTATAAAATTGGCAAGTTAGAAACAAAAAAAAATATAAAAACACATAAATCAGATATTGTAATTGTATTTAATATAATAAAACTAAAATGACTTAAATTTATACTCGTTTGTATGGGTCATGGATGGTTCCGGCTAAAACATCAATATTATACAAATAACGAATGGTTCAGATATAATTAATAGAAGAATGATAGAAATTTAAAATATCGATATTTCATAAACAATGAGTACAAGATACTGTTGCTTACTGGGGTGGATGCATTCCCCTTCATTCCAAAACAAACAGCCAAGGCCAAAATGATTAGTACATAATACATGGCTCATATGACGGTTTAGCAAAGCAACTTTTAAGGCATCAATAAAGCCCTCGATAAATAAGCATTTCGCGTTCTATCGACTGGCCTGGACGAAAAGAGAAAGCGCTGAGATACCAAGGCGTCTGGCCATGGCATATGTGGGGTGTATCTAAATTAAATAAAAGAGCACAGTAGCAACAGTAGCACATGCAACACCATTGACGTCTTAGAATATCTTGAGATGTCTTGCTCTGTATATGGAAAAGAAAAAAAATTGTCTGGAAAAAGTATTTGCAATGACGGTGGTACCCGACGTTAAATACACCGACAAGCAAAATGTTCGACCAAATTGATTTTTTTTTTTTTCATTTCCTCGATAAACGATAATTGCGCCCTCAATTACATTGTCTCATTGTTTTTACCAATATATTTGTTTATCCTGTTTTTAATGGGGAATATCAAGCAGGGGGTAATCACGTTTAATCATTAATACCAAATATAATAAAGAATTTTTCAATATATACTTTTTACGGAATTTAAAATGTTTATTTAGTCTCTTTAGTGTCTTTAGTAAATTCTGAAGCTGACGGTTTGAGTTTTAACTTTTTCTTATATCAAAATTTTAATCTTAAAAATGCCACTTAGTGTGGATGTTGCGTGTGGTACTATTGTACTATTGATGATGGACGTTCCATCAGGTTTGCGGCTATTGCCATCGGAGTTCATTACGAAACTCAGCGAGACGCGATAGACGTTTTCAAGAAATTGGGCCCTACCACAGAAGGCCCGGTTCTGGAAGCTCTACGGTAACAAATACAGGATGGCTTTTTGACCCCAACCTGCACCCTTTTGATCAGGTTCGTCAGCTCCAGGAATCTTGCAGTATCCAACTTTCTGAACGCACTGCTCGAAGAAGAATAAATCTGTTTGGACCGATAGCTTTTTGCCCGTAAGAGTACCAGAATTGACCAGAATACACAGAGTTGTACGGCTCTGATATGCTCGAGAACACGACCATTGGTCTTTAGACGATTTCCCTGCTGTTTTACAGCTGAGTGTATATTTGCTCTACGACCTCCAGATTTGCGGGAAAGAGTGTAAAGAAGGCGAAATCAAGGGTACAAAGCTTGTAATTTTAACCCGAGTCAACATTCACAACTTAGCTCAGGGTTGGTGTGGGTAGGAATTTCAATGGACAGTCGCACAGAGTAGGTTTTGCTTGTGGAGGTTCTTTCACGGCCACTCGCTAAGTAGATGATATTTTGGAACATCTTGCGTTTTCTATAATCGATGAAATCAACAACAATCCTATTCTAATGCAGGATAATGCCCGTCCATATCGCCCGCATGGTGCAAACCTCCAACAGCATAACATTATGGCCAGCCCGTTCACTTTATAGGGTAACCTAAACAGACGAATAAGAGCCCGTCCAGCACTTCCTGATGGTGGATGGTTGATGGATGGATACAGAACTGGGGAGTTTCCTCCTGAGCACTGCAGCTGTACAGCTTATTGTACTATA
The DNA here is from genome assembly GCA_039619505.1 of Cimex hemipterus. Classification (NCBI taxonomy): domain Eukaryota; kingdom Metazoa; phylum Arthropoda; class Insecta; order Hemiptera; family Cimicidae; genus Cimex; species Cimex hemipterus. The sequence continues at coordinate 9,758,393 of CM077112.1, read as the reverse complement.
CCCTGGCTCCATTTTTGGGGGAGGGCTCACATCACAAAGTGAACTTGAGCCTCCGTTGTACCAGTGTTCTTCCATCGAAGAAACTCATTTTTGATGGGGGTTGGGACCCGGTTCAGGGTCGTTGAGATCCAGTCCCGCCCCTTACATTGATGAGTGCCGTGTCAATTTCTTTTAATTGCGGTCACCGGTCCCCTTAGGGATCAGAAAAATTCCAGACGCGACGGTGGGGATCGAGCCCACGACCGCGGGGTCTACTAGCCGAGAGTCTGACCCCTTAACCACTCGGCTACCGCGGCCCCCATCACTTCCTGATAATCCCCGATATTGAAAAGTTCGAGAAAATCGGCTAACTCTTGTGCGAATTTACACGATATTAAAATGTTTATTAAAAATCTAAAACAAATTTTATCTGTCCGTTTGTTTTTTTCATTTTCCTTACCGATTTACATATTCTTTTCCTTTTTTAGGCAAATATTAAATGGTAAATAAGTGAAACTTTGATTAATATATAAAAGTATATACAAATCAAGTTATACTACAAGTGGGTGGAATTTTTTGCCTCTCAGTGGCCCTCTATACTTTTTTTATCCCTGCCAGATAGTGATATTGTAATATGAATATGAATAGATGTACATTTTGTTTGAATATGTCATAATTTGCATTTTATTGCATCTACATTTTATTATTTTATATTGTTTCAACCTCTGCTTTACAAAAATTCATTCAGGGTGTAAAATGGGTACTATAGCCATTTGCAAGCTCTTTTTTTAAAGGCTCTTGCAGGTAATGTTATATGTACAAGAGGCTTATTAATAGCTCGACCTCAGAAAGTGCAAAACTAGTACTAATCCTAAAGTTCTGTTCATGTAAATTAATTACATATATATAAAATTTACAATGTTTTCTTAATCTACTAGTGCAAAGTAGACTATATGCCAGATCTCAAGTGAGATGGTATTCCGAATTTTTAACATGGTAATGGAAAAATAAAATATGTAGGCCTGCTGCTGGTCTATTTCCATGGCCGTTATTGGAGCAAAAATTGGAAAATTAAAAAAAAAAAAAAACGCATTCCCCATCTTTGATGCTATATCAGTAATCTTATCAAGGATGAGAATATTAAGTATGGAATGAAGAAAAATTCGTCAAACTATTTGTTTTAAACCTCCGTTTTACTTACACAGGCCAGCTTGATGTTATTATGTTCAACGGTTCTAACCCTCGTAAAGTTTGTAAATTCTTACTACAATTATTAAGGTAATTATTCAGATATCGTGAGATGCGGTCTGGTGTGATGTAGGTATCAGAAAAACATTTTCTTTATCGTGCCGACGTTTCGAGCTTTTATTGAGATCATCTTCAGGGCCTGGGGTTTACAAACGTAGTTTACATTTAGAAAATACATACATAATTTGGAAAAGTGAATTTATACAATGCAAAAATATCGAAAAAGATCGAAACGTCGGCACGATAAAGAAAATGTTTTTCTGATACCTACATCACACCAGACCGCATCTCACGATATCTGAATAATTATCCGTTAACGGTCACTAATCTCTACACATTATTAAGGTATTTCAAACAAATTATGAGGGATGTCGTATGGAACATTTATCAAGTAACAAAATTACATATGATACCATAATAAATAATAAAAAAATAGGTCGAGGTTAATGCGTTTCAATTGCAACGAAACTGGGTCATACACAATACTGATATGCCTCTTATCAGGAAGGGAAATTTGAGAAAAATAATTTCACCGATTTCATTGTGCAGGATGGGGAGCTTTACATCAGCACCCAAGATCCTCAACGAAGACACTGAGGACAACGATGTCCAGTTGCCGGATAAGATGTCCAAGGAGGAGCTGCTGAAGTACTGCTCATCGCAGATTGGAGGGAGCGTCCTTCTCCAAAGGCCTTTTAAATCCGCTGGAATAGTCAATCTGGCAAACTACAAGAGTAAGTCTGACCTCAATTGAAAAATCAATTAGTGCAATATTTTTTTTTTACTGCTCTTTCAAAATCAAATGCTTGTTTCAACTCTGACGACAGTACAAATATGCAGTTGAATGTTATTTCTAATCTTTGATATAAAGCTTTTCCGTGATGCTTTTTTATTGGTGAAAACAAGTTCAAACAATGATAAAATCAAAAGACACAACATTGATCTAATAAACAACATTTCTTATATTATCTCTAGAAAAAGTAAAAAAAAAATGGTACAGGGTTTTTAGTTTGAATACTGGTATCCTTTACAAATATTGTTGTTTATGTTATGTAATTAAGTAGCATACATCATATTTGTAATGACAATAAAATTAAATACTTGTTTTCGCTACATATAAATTATGGATTAACAAAAATTCCGAGCATTCAATCATTAGAACATTTTAGAGGTAGTTAAAACCACTAATTAAATGAGAAAGTATAGTGCTTACCTTCTTCCGCAACACTATGCTAAAAAAAAGTTTGCTTCTGAGTGACCTGTTGTTTTATAATTTGCTGAAGTCGTGAGGAACGGTCGAGAATAAGGTAGTTTAAAAAAATACTTTATTTTTAGCGGCGCTTCCACCTTTATTCGAGTCATCTTCAGGGCATGAGGTGTGATGCTTGACATTGACATTGACAACACTCCCACAAAAACCGATATGAAACCTCAAGAATAAGCACCGGACTTTATGGCGCGAAGATGAGCCGAACAAAGTTCGACAAATCGGAAAAAAATAAATCAAGTGTTTTTTCTAAACTACTTCTTCCCTGACCGCTACTCACGACTTCAGCAAATTATAATACAACAGGTCGCTCAGAAACAAACATTTTTTTAGCATAGTGTTGCGGAAGAAGATAAGCACTATACTTTCTCATTTAATCAGTGTTTTTAACTACCTGTAAAATGTTCTAATGATGGAATGTTTGGAATTTGGAACAATAAACTAGGATAAAAGACAATAAAAATAGGTAAATTGTAAGCTGTTTTCAGGTGAGGTTCCCCCTCTAAAAGATCCATCTTCAGTCCGAGTGCTCCAATGGAATCTTTTGTCTCAAAGTAAGCTTTTATTCGCCGATTAACAAAACAGATGAAGAATAATATTTATCGTTTTAGCGTTGGGGCTTAACAACGACAACTTTGTCTGTTGCCCAGTAGAAGCCCTTAATTGGCAGAGAAGGCGTAATCTGCTTACACAGGAGATCGTGAGGTTTTCCCCGGACATCATCTGTCTGCAAGTAAACCAAATTTTTTTCCGTTGAAGACTTGAGCCTGAAATGATCGGTTTCGTATTTTTAGGAAGTGGACCACTTTAATTATCTGAAAAAGGTGCTCGGGACTCAAGGGTACGAAGGGATGTTTTTCCCCAAGCCAGACTCTCCCTGCATGTACATCAAGGAAAATAACGGGCCAGATGGGTGTGCTATTTTCTTTAGAACAAACAAATTCGAGCTGATCAAGGCCGTTACAAGAATACTTGAAGTCTGGAAAGTGCAAAGCAATCAAGTAATTTTTTAAATATTGCTTGCGAACTATTAATTTAATTTAATTTCTTTTTTTATTAATCACGCTTTTTAAATGTTATCTAAGAGTTTTTGTGTTTTTCAGGTGGCTCTTTTAGCAATTTTGCGAAATCGTTCGTGTGGTACGGAATTGTGTGTTGCCACAACCCATCTCAAGGCAAGGAACGGTGCACTCTTGGCTGCCCTGAGGAACGAACAAGGAAAAGACCTCTTAGAATTTATATCATCTGAAGCAAATGGCCGGCCAGTGATTTTAACTGGTGATTTTAATGCTGAGCCTATCGAGCCTGTTTATTCGAGTATCACATCTCACCCCGGTTTAAGGCTGGCCTCGGCTTACTGTACGCCCCAAGGCGAACCCCCGTACACAACCTGGAAGGTACTTAGTTCATTTCAACACAAGATTTACCTGAATTTTAAAAATAACAATTGCTCCAGGTTCGTCAAGAAGGCGAAGTCTGCCACACATTAGACTACATATTTTACTCAAAAGGCAAGTTCAAAATCAACGACGTCCTCCAATTTCCAACGAGCGAACAGATTGGAATAAACCGTGTCCCCTCGTTTTTCTACCCTTCTGATCATTTTTCACTAGTCTCCGATCTTAACATAAATCAAAATTCACTTAACTCTTAATACCAAAAGGGAACATAAAATTTCTTTAAGAATTAAGACTATGTATATATTTTATATATATATTTATTTTATTATTGAGTTTTATTTTGTAATATATTTATTTTAGAAAAATTTGTATAATAAAATTTACTATAAAACTATAAAGTAGTCATTTATTTTGTGCTTAGTTTTTTTAATAGCATTTAAAATCTAATTTATGGGCAAGCTATATTTTAAACTATAATAATTTCTAAATTTATTCAGAAATCTTTTCTATTTTTCTATGGTCTCTATGATCGACTTCATAGCTGAAATATTCTCGTAAAATAAAATCTCTTACAAGTGTTATTCACGTCAGTATAAAATAATTTGTTTTAAAAATAGTTTTGTACTTTTTTTCTGTACAAGAAGTAAATTTCACGTTAAATTTAAATATCTTTAATAAGTTGTGTGTTCTGCATGTTATTTTTCTCATGACATCGGCTCACCAAATTCTCCCTTTTCAAGCAACCTTTGTAATAGATTATTCCACATATCTTGATATCTGAAAAAAGAAAGTTTGAAAAAAAAAAAATGGTTTGAATTTAATCGTACTCTATAAGAAAGTAAACAACTTTCATCAAAGATAATATTATTACTCGATCAATATTCTAATTTTTTAAAATAATAATGCTGATAACTAAATTTTAATAAGAACTAATTCACTGTTTTCGTGGTCCGTTCGACCAATTAATATAACACAATTAATTACGGTTTTTAATTGAGATGAAAAAAAAAGCTAATGGCACGAGAAGGATTCGAACCCACGACCTTCGGCTAGATACGCCGCTGCTCTACCACCTGAGCTATCGGACCTCGATCCTCTCGGACATCAACTCCCCATCTCAACCTCACCTTACGAGTTTGGTGGCCTCCTTTTGCCATATTTCAAATGTCGTGTAATCTGTTTGGTTCTCGACGACAATTGAAATGGCGAAGAGCTTTAGTGAAGTGCACTTCATTTTAAATCATTAATCCACTGTTTTCGTGGTCCGTTCGACCAATTAATATATCATAATTAATTACGGTTTTTAGTTGAGATGAGGAGTTGATGTCCGAGACGATCGAGGTCACGATAGCTCAGGTGGTAGAGCAGCGGCGTATCTAGCCGACGGTCGTGGGTTCGAATCCCTCTCGTGCCATTAACTTTTTTTCATCTCAACTAAAAACCGTAATTAATTGTGTTTAATAAGAACATTGCAAAATCAATAGCATGCAACTAAATAGAAAATAAATCCTGATAATGCATAAAAAATTAAAATAAAAACTGATAATTCTGTTAAGAAGGGATTTTTATAGCAACCCTTCTCTAACGGTCTTCCTTATGAATGTTAGCACTTTCTATTTTAAATTAAATTATTTATTAAAAAATTACATATTAGGCACGTTTATATCCTTTATTGCTTCTAAACTATTTGCCTCAGCTCTACCCATTTTTGTAATAATGGTAGTTTTTATGGGCTGGTAAACAGGTAATAATTTTTCTAAATTCCTTCTCATTATTTCTGTTTAAGAATACAGAATGATTTTATATTATGTTCGGTTAAGGAGTTTAAGAAGTGAAACATTTTGATATAATTTTACTTTTATGTCAATGTCTTACTTTTATGTCTTAACGTTACAAATAGTTGTATATGAAAATAAAGAGATAGGCAAATTTGAAGAAAAACACAGTCCTTTTGTCAAAATGTCAAGGAATTTTGTTAATCATCAGTACTTTGAAATTATTTCAATGATCTCAATATAAATATCTACTTGTTGATGTTACATGTTGTAACATAAATGTAAATAAATGTTGGTATTTTTTAGATGTGTAGATCGTTAGAAATAATTTCTTTGAATTAATTATTCTTTATGTAAGTTATTGGTCGAAATGAAAAAGTTAGTGTAACGAGCGGGATTCGAACCCACAACCAGTTGAGCTATCGTCGTTAGGGCAGAGGCGTGTTGAGACGAAGGGCGTGGGTTCGAATCCCGCTCGTAACACTTAAAATTTTCATTTCAACCAATAACCTACCATAAAGTTTAATTAATTGAAAGAATTTATTTGGTCAATCGGACCACGAAATATAATAGATTACAAATAATCTCGTACTTTTTCTTTACCGGATTGGTATTTCATTTTGAAAAAAATCATTTGAAATCATCTGGCCCCATTCATCAGACTTGAGTTTTTCATTTCCTGAAACCTTTTCTCTTATATCATTAGAAATAGTTTCAAAGTCAACATATAAAATGGTTCAATTCTTCAAAAGTATATGAAGAAAATAAATATTTTTCTTCAAATTCGCGTTAGACTTTTAGATTTAATTTTAATTTTACGGGTTGTAACAGTAATCAATCACAAAGTGCTGATTAAAATAATACAATTGAAATTTTGAGGTTGAACATGCGGGTGTTAATCAAGTTTTGCTAAGCTTATCCACTAGAAATGACAAACAGGACATTTCTTTTCTCAAATGATAGAGTAAAAATTTCAAACCTAAATGTCTGCTTCGTGTTGGGATTTGTCATTATGTCATTCATGGGAAGTTTACTCTTGTATTTTGGTACCCTTGACACATGAGGCATGTAGATCACCCTGGCCAACCTCAGGGTTCGTTTCACCCACGGACCCTCTTGAGTGTCATTTACAGAATCTATTCTTGGTCCTTCATCTGTGCCATTACGTTCTTCATTCCCTGGAGGCACTCGCGAACGGCCCTCAAGTACAAAGCGATCTCCTTCAGCCTCTCTCTCAGGTTCTGGTAGAGGACCACTTGTCGGCTTGAACTCTCTTCTGCCTTCACCCCATCCGACCGTAGATAATTCAGGCATGCCATAGTTCAAGCTACTCTTTGCAAAATATGTAGAACTTCCTCTGTAAAAAAAACAAAAAGAAGAAAAACAAGACACCCATATCAAAAGACTGAAGTACAGTTTCTCGACAAACCTTATATTAAAAACGAAATAAACAAATGAAAAGCTCACATATTTAAGCATGCTATCATAGATTTGACCAGGTTAAAATAACACTTTTAACTTTGAAAAAGAAAATAATATATAAAGTTTACAACTAATACCATCTGTTTAAACATGTGCACATATAAATCAATAATAATTGAAATTCCTTAAGAAAATATGCAGATCTCATGATAATCTATGAATTTTAATTATTACTCATCAACCCATGAGTTCTCCTTCCCCTATGTCGTTAAATTACATTCTTACCCATCAATATTGATGGATGTATATGCATTGTGGCAAATAAAAATATATTTTATATAAAAATAAAAATAAATCCATAGTTTTACATTTCGATAATTCACGTACTTATAGTCCCGTTTTGTTTTTAATTGCCTTTCCACACTTTTATTATAATGGTAATGAGGATACTAGGAAGCGGGGTTTGTGCTTCCAGGCACTGCAGCCTAGTTCTCTAGTTTAGTACAATAGACTGCATACTTCTTTTCAGAACTGTCAGGTCATTGACTGTCGCTGCTATAATTTCATTCACTAGGTTTTTCTCTGTATGTTAGGTTAAATCTCCATTGAGCTCTTCCTTCCTATTCTAAGATGATATGGGTGGCAGTTTCCTCCTTCTCATTGCATAATCTGCAAATGGGATCATCGTTGTATATGTCCGTGTTGGGTAGATGTTTTCTCAGATGCGAGGGACCAGTAAGTTTGACCACCATGCAGTGGGCTTGCCAGTCTTTTTGAGGGTTTCACTGTGACCAGCACCGTTAGAGTTTATCCAATTTTCCTTTTGTTTCATATCGAATCATTCTGCAACGGAGTTTATATTTGCTTTTGTTGTTCCGTGTGTAAGTTTAGGGCGTATGGTCTTGCAGATCCTCCTCTGGTGTGTCTGCATTTTCGTTATCCGAAATTCCTTGCCTTGGCTGGTTTTTCGTGTTTCCCCAGGTTTGGGAGATGTTGCATTCGCTGGCTAATTTTGATGTAATTTTCTTACATGCCAATGCTTTTGATAGCTGCTTAGCTATCAGATTGTTTCGCCAGTGTAACCTTTTTTTTCCTGCGTTTTTTTGGAGCCATCTGTATACTCGCCTGACTTCTTCCTCTCCTTTGTAGGTTCTTGAGACAGCTTTTTATTGTAGAAAGGCAAATAAAAACAAAACAGTACTATTTGACTACATTCAACACCACTTTGAAGAAAACAATTTTATTGAACCAACTTCGACTATGGAATTTAAATAAAAAATTAGACATGTTTATGCAAAAAATGAAATTAAATAAAACAACACTAAACCTAAACAAAAATATTTATTTTCAACGGTATATTAAGAATGACATAAATACTTAACAGCTATTATAAAAATATAAGTTTGGTGAGTTTGGTTTTATTTACAATGAAAAAACGGTAGATTCTTTTGCCCATTTTTGAGGAGACAAGTTTATCCATTGTAAACAAAGAAGATATCTGCGAAGAATACGAAACCTTCTATGATCGCCAAAGCACCCTTTGCGAGACCGAGGTTGGTGGTTGAAGAGCTGAACCTCCATTTGCGAAAGTGATGTATTGAAAGAGCACCGGCAACAATGTAGAGAATACCTCCGGCGATACAATAGAAAAAGTCCTGCAATATCGAAACACAAATTTATTAATGAACTACGCAAAATTAACTGTTTCATAAATAATTTTTTCTTTTTTTAAAAGATTCTATAAAGACTGAAAATAAGAAAAAACAAGGCTGTTATAGTTAAGCAGATGGATTCCCCGTTTAGGATAAAGAAAATTTAAAATAGGTTCTTGAATTTTACTGTAACTTTACTGTAATAGATGTAATTGTAAAAACCATTTTAAATATATAAAAATAAATTTATTTATACCACATTTACAAATTTAATCACACCAATATTTTCCACTTTGAAAAAGTTATGTGATGTATATTTAGAATAGAATAGAAATTATATTGGCAAAACACGTAAAAAATGAAAATAATTCTTCAGATATCGTGAGATGCTGTCTGGTCACCATGATATCTGAATAATTATCTATTAAAGGTCACTAATAGAATAATTAATATTTGGAGATCGTGAGGTGTGACGTAGGTTTAAGTTTGTAAAGAGTACAAACATTTTGATTGAATATTAAAAATTTTGTTCATCGGCTAACCTGTCACTAAATCAATAAAAATGTCAACTTTTTGAACACTTTTCTTTTTTTCCGTTTAGACATTTTTTTAAAACAATAAAAATATTCAGAAAATTGTTACAATCTGCCCTGGTTGTATACAGATCGCTATGATTGTAGAAACTGTACTGTTTTTTTAAATCCGTTTTTTTTTTTTGGAAATTACTCAATGAAAGAGATGACGAATTATATACACATATTATGAAGTATCACCAGTACATCCAAACATTCGTTGAAATTTGACAGAATTTTCGACCAATTTTAGCTTAATATATAGATAGCTCGGGAGAAAATTGGCTGGAAGGAAGCGCATAAGGAGTAATCTCCTTTTAAAGAGTCTTGCAAGGCACACATTTTCTGTAAAACAACTGAACGCATGAGTGTGCATTGTATTAAAATTATCTGGAGATCGTGAGATGCAACGTTGTCTTAGAAAAACACGTTTTCTTTTTTGAGATCATGTTAATGATTTAATGAACTGAAGGTGCTCTCAATAAAGATCGAAACGTTGGCATGACAAAGAAAATGTTTTACTAAACCTAAGTCACACCAGACCGCATCTCGTGATCTACAAATAATCATTAATTAACGGTCACTAAACACCACACATATTAAAATGTTAATTAAAAAACAAACAAAACGATTGATACCAATGAGTAAGTGATCCGAAAGGAGGCCTCATTAATTTTTTTTTAAACAATATTGGTTGATTTTAAACAAAAAAAATGTTTGATTTTATTTACGTTTATGTTAAATTAAAAAATACAAAATTTTCAGCAAATTAATAAATTCAATGGATGTAATAGCCGAAGACAGTTGCTTCCGTTGGTCTATCTAATTTTACGCAGGATGTCCCGGATTTATGTCGTGCCAATAGTCCGAATAATGACAATGGTTTAAGCGGAGGACTTCCTGTTTGTACAATAATTGTTGAAATATAAAATTACCGAATGTTTCGCATTGCTGCCCCCTGTGAGATATGCAATTAAACTTCCGATAACGACGATGAGAAAACCCGCGAAGGCAGTCATTATGATGAACTGATGGAGGAGCTGTTCTGCTTCGTACGTTTCGTAGTGCAGCCAGTAAATGATGACAGCCAGTGCCTGTTAACAGTAAAAACAGTATTACAATACAGTATCTCGCTATCCATAAGCAGGGCTGTGAAATATGTGCATTTGCATGTTTTTCCTGGTTAACTAAAACAAAGTGTTAACAAACTGTATATGTATTGAAGCATTTGGAATGAATTTAAGGTATATTTATTTTGCATATTTATGTATATATTGCCGTAAATGCATATTTTTTACATAAGTGGGTTATAATTGAATATTGTTTTACATATCCGGCATATCCGTATTTGACAAGTCAAATTTTAATGTTTTTGAGCAGGTACGAAAGAAAATATTTCCGATGCTGCGGGCTCCCATTTTTTATGAGGGTTCGCAACAGCAGAGGTTATATAAACCCTCAGGGTGCCGGTGTTTTTGAAAAAAAAGCGCATTTGCAAGTATGTTTAGGGACCTTTACCTTAGTGATGAGTGCCGTGTCAAAGACGCCCCCCAAATGACGATTATTGAAGGTGATGATATTTTTATAAAAGGAAAAACACACGGCAGTTTTATCAATGTTGATTGGTTCGGTTCTGTTATTTTAGGGCAAATGGAAAATACTAGCTTTACGTTCTACCTGGGAGCCGACATAAAAAGCATTAAACGATCATATTTCCTATCGTCCTGCGGAATGATTGATTAACCTTCTAGACACGTTTCGACATCTCCCATCTTCAGTGATTTTGCCGGTGTTTTTGAAAAAAAAAAGAGCCCATTTGTAAGTATGCCGAGTTCGAATGTAGGGCCGCTGGATTCGAACCCGGGACCTTTACCTTAGTGATGAGCGCCGTGTCAAAGACTAAACCTTGCGGCCACCGACGCCCCCCAAATGACGATTATTGAAGGTGATGATATTTTTATAAAAGGAAAAACACAGGGCAGTTTTATCAATGTTGATTGGTTCGGTTCTGTTATTTTTGGGCAAATGGAAAATACTAGCTTTAAGTTCTACCTGGGAGCCGACATAAAAAGCATTAAACGATCATATTTCCTATCGTCCTGCGGAATGATTGATTAACCTTCTAGACACGTTTCGACATCTCCCATCTTCAGTGATTTTGCCGGTGTTTTTGAAAGAAAAAAGCCCATTTGTAAGTATCCCAGTGGCCCTGCATTCGAACCCGGGACCTTTACCTTACAGTGATGAGCGCGCAAAGACTGAATATTGCGCCCACCGACGCCTCCTCCCATTCTTCGTTTCTACATAATGAACGAGTTTGTGTTTGTTCAGATGCTGCTCCACCGCTTTACGCTAACTTTCGGTCGTCTTTGTTTCACTTCGAATAAATAGTTCCAAGTGTGTTTGTACCAGTTTAAACGCCATCTTGGAATTGTCCTCTTGGTAGTTTTCGCATTGTTTCAGTTTTAAATTGCATTTTTTGACCAAATATATTTATATGTGCATTTTTTGTCTGTTTTTATTCCGTATAAATCTCAGCTCTAATAATAATATTAATCGAGTCTGAACGAGTCCCACTGAAGAAGCAAGTTGGGAAATCCGGCCTCCGACGAACTTTCGCAACAAGCAGGTCAAGGAAGAAACCAATCGGATTAAGCCCAGCTTGAAAGCTGATTTTTCTCGGTCGAATCAACTCAAATGAGTGGATTGATTTTTGGTATGATGATTAATGATTCTTTGAGAACGTTTAACATTTGATTAGCAAATAATTTATGTCTGTAATGCAAACCCATTGTTGTATACTGGAAAGGAAAATGCTTATTTCATTCATTCTTTTGGGAACTAAAATTGGTACCCTGACCAAAGCCGTCAATTCGATAATGACTATTCTTCCTTAAGGCTTGTAATTGGTCATGATGCCAGCTGAAAAATTTGCCTTGTGCTATCTCTCTACTTTATTATTTTTTTGTTTTGTTTTGTTGAAGGTTACAACGTAATGCAATAGTAGAAATAAGTTAACCGTTAATACGTAGTGTCTTATTTATAAATAATCACGAGCACGTCTACTACAGGACAGGGTGTGGAATTTTAAACATGTTCAACTGTGAATAACAATTAGAGATTACCGACTGACTCATTTCAAATGTTTTGTAATGATTCTTGGACAAAATGCATAAAATACAAATACAAAAATTTTTCGAGAATCGTAGATCATTGTGTCCTAACTCCTCGTCATGGGTTGATAATGATAATGATAATTCCGTTGTTCCTTTGTTTGAGCGTATGGTACGGCATCGTATGCGTCCGTATTTTATTATAATGTATTTTAGTGTAATGTTTCGTCGTATTTATAATTTACATGTATTTTGTTTGCTAATTATAAGAATTAATTGTTTTTTCTTGATTCCTTAAACACCAAGAATTTAATAATCTATGAAAACCGTAAAAAAGAACCGCTGATGCAGTTTGATACTTATTACGGCCAACCCAATGAACTTTTTTTAAAAATTTGTTGTACATTACAACTACCTTAAAGTAGGTAATAAGCAACAGTGAGAACGGCAATTAAAACAAAATAAAACAAAATTAAAACCAAGAGTGGAGAAAACACCCATTGGTATTACTCCAATGTTACAATAATATTGCGTGTTCAATTGATACGTGTGTCATTATCACTTTCACTGTTATCACCATCACTTCCTAGAAGATCTCGCGGCCATTGTCTCTTCAGTCGGCGAGGTGGGTTTGAGGGGATTCGTCGGGATGCGAGGTTTCTGACGTGTCGATTTACGTTAGTTGGGAGGTTTTCATGAAATTTACGGTAACTGAAACGTATTTCATCTTGTACGAAAGGGATATGTAAATCTGAATGTGTAGTTTGGTTCGATACATAAAATGGAGCATCTAGTATTTTTCGTAGTACTGTAGACTGGGCAGCTTGAATGCAGTGGATATTGGAATGTTTGGCTGAACCCCACACTTCCCGTCTGTAAGTCCAAATCGGTTTAATTATGGTGTTGTAAAGCAGTCTTTTATTTTTGAGAGGTAAATTCGAGCGTTTGTCAAGAAGTCGTGCAAGAATTTTAAATCTTGACATAACCTCCTGACGTTTCAGTCTTGTGTGAGGATTCCACGTCAGCCGTTTGTCGATGTACAATCCGTGGTACGGCACCTTGTCCGCAGTTGGGAGGGGAGTGTAGTTTAAGAAAACAGGGGAGGAGATTTTTTTACGAAGAGTGAAGGTAATGTGGGTGGATTTTTCCGTGTTAAATTTTATCCTTTTCTTTTTACACCAACACTCTAGTAGTATGAGGTCTTGTTGGAGGTTTCGAGTGGAAATGACAAAGTCGGAGTTGCTAGAGAGAATTGCCGTATCGTCTGCAAATGTGAATGTGGTGGTTTCGGGATGAGTTGGCACGTCAGCTGTGAAAACCTGGTACAGTGCAGGGGCCAGAACGCTACCCTGAGGAACACCAGCATGGATAGGAAAATATGAAGAGGGGGAATGGCCTTCAATGACTTGGAAGAATCTGGTCAGTGAGGTAACTGTGTAGGATGAGATAGTAGGTCGATGGAAGGATGTCCTTGAGCATGAACAGCAAGCCCGGGTGCCAAACTCAATCAAAAGCTTGGCTTACGTCAAGGAATGAAACGTCCAATGAAAATTAAAATTCTTAGATTAGCATGTTTTGTTACAAATAATGTTGACTTTTTTATTATTTCGATACAAAAATTAACCATCCTGGACCGAATATAGAGATTGCTTATTTAAAAAAATATTAACAAAAAATTGACCCACCAGTTCCACAACCTTCATGGCTAATGTCTTCGAGGATGCCATTGTCTTCTAATCTGAAAATAAAAAATAAATAAAGTTAATGTGTGAATTTTTAATGTAAGGTCTTGGTTGAAATGAGAAAGGTAGTGTCACGACTAGGGTCCGAATCGCATGACCTTCGGGACATTATAGCACAAGTAGTTCGAACAGCGGGTTATAAGGGTTCGAACCCCGCTCCTGACACTACATTTTCACCTGAACCAAGACCTTATATAAAAAGAATTATTAAATAAAATAAGTAATTTGGTCATTAGACCACTAAAAAAATGGATTAATAAAAAATACAATCTAAATTAATTATTATTTATTTTTTATTTGTATTTTAATAGTATTGTTTATTGTATAGATGGATTTGATTGTAGATAGGGAGCTTGTTCGGGCGTGTCGCATTTGACAAAAGCGCCCGATTTATGACGCAAGGTGTACCCCCGATTTTCAACCCTTACCTGTTGGAAATCCACCGCTCACAACATATTTCCCTCTTTTTCATAAGAAACCACCATCCCATCCAACCCTCTCGGGCTCTCTTCTCCGCCAGCTCTCGGAGCGAGCAAACGTCCTTTCGCCCTATCCGCTAAAGTGTTGCGCCATAATATTTCGACTCCGTGTAAGACCGTCGCCTCTTAAAGTATTCCTCGCCAAGCGAATCCCCACGGATTCCCCCGCAATTCGCTATACTATCTTCATCTCCGCGTGCATCTCATCTCATGACCACATGGCCCCCCACACATCTATCATCGCTATTGTTCTTTCACATATAGTCTCCTTCTTCTTCCATCCCCCATCCTTAATAATCCCGCGAACGCAACATCCTGTCCTTATCCCGCGAAGAATCCATCATCTCACTGGCTACTACCTGGACTGCATCGGCTCTTCCTCACCGCAACTGGATTGCATCATCCAGCATCATCACCAACCCCGCTGCAAGAACCAGGTCGGTACAACGGCTTAACCACCGCCGCCTCACGCACGACATCGCATAGGAGACATTCACCGCTTCCGGTCTTCATCCTCTTCAGAGGGATTCATCGCCTTTAGACCGTCTTCGCCTTCACATCTCCAATACGATCATCGGCCATCTTGTAAGCCATAGGAATTGCATTAAACAGTGAGTCTTCAATCAATCCTTTTCGATCAGTATTTATTTCCTCATGTAACTCTTCCTAAACTAACATCCTTCATTAAATCGGGAATCTTCCATTCCCGTTGGTGCCGAAACACGCTTCTTATTAATTTCATTTCCTCTCTCCCGGGGGTTGTCGTCGGCGCCATTTTAACCTTGGCTACTGACGAAAAGAGCATGTACAGTCAGTCTTAGTTTAAGCCCATAGGTTGTACAGTGTTTGCTTAGTCATTGAAATAATTGTATAAAATGTCCTAAAACAGTTCGTTTTCTAAGATTCTTTGTCTAAGAACCTCGTTCATCAGGTAAAAAGGAACGTTTTGTTCACGATGAAAACTGACGTTAACGATACATTAATCGTAAAGCAAATTGACAGGACAATTTGAACATTTCAACAAGACCGCGATAATATCAATGGCATCTGCATAATGCGCTGAAAATGGAAAAACACGCTGATGTGACTGAAAGTGCCTTATATAAATTAAACTACAGTTATCCTAGCATTATTTCCTTGGTACAAGTTTCTACAAGCACAGGGAAGGCATTTTTACCAAAATGGCTAATTGGTGTACCTGGTGAGGCATTTGTGTTGATAGTTGATTCAATTCTGAACCCTGTTAGACCCAGCTTGTCAAGGTGCATGGAGCTACGACTAAAAATGCCTAAGATGGTAAACCGTGACATATTTTCCTACAGAGAATATCAACGAATAGAAATTCTATCTTCTCCGTAGTTCTTTTTAATGGAAATGACATCCTATTTACAATGTTATTTTTCGCGAAATTGCACGTTTTTTACGGTTCACTGCACAAAATTGCATTTTTACCCTGTTTTTAAAAAATTGTTGAAGTCGTGCGTAAGGAGCGTTCAAGAATGGGGTAGTTGAGAAAAACACCTTTTTCATTTGTTTTGCCGTCGTTTCGACCTTTGTTCGGGTCATCTTCAGGGCCTGGGGAAATTTATATGTACAAATATAATGAATTAATTTACATCTTAAATCCTATTTTTTCCGATCAACATATGCTTTGAAATTTACCCAGGGCCCTGAAGATGACCCGAATAAAGGTCGAAACGCGGCAAAAAAATAAAAAAAGGTTTTTAATATTCACTGTTTTTTATGCATAAAAGTCACGTGAAAATATATCATTTTTAAGTGATTACAGAAAGAAAAAGAACAAAGGAGTGGAAACCGCATTCTTTTGGGTGCGAGGCCAATCTGGTATTGATGGTAACACGTGGTTGATGGCCTGGCTAAGAGGGCTATTAATGAGGGGGAGTCTCTAGCTATCCCTATTCCCCTCCAAGAGGTAAAGTTGCAAATCAAAAAGTTGGTGAATCAAAAATGGAACACAGAAATCGAAAGGAGCATTTGTTACATCCATAAACCCCAACATCAATCGGTATCCTTGGTTTCATAATTCCGGAATGACAAAGAAGGACTGTACAATAATTACCAGACTCAGGGCGAACCATGGGATCAGCGGCGCGTACCTACATAAAATTGGAAAACGCGAGAATAGCAAATGTGAAAAGTGTTTTGTGAAAGACGATCTTGAACATGCTATAATGATCTGGAAAAAGTATGCACCACAAACAGAATTGTGGTTAAAAATGTATGCGATCAAAGATATCGAAAAACCTTTCAATTACAAAACTTTATTGCCCTCAAAAATAAAGGCATCTACTTATGGTTAATATACATAAGTGCGCGTTAACCATATCAGAATGAAATATTAACTAAGTGATTTGATATTGTTATTTATCTATTCGTTTGTTTGTTGGATTATTTATTTATTTAATATGGTCTTCTCTAGTTGACTTAGAGTCTGTATGGATGACTCTAACGATGGGGGGGGGGTTCCGGGCTGGTGTCGGAGGGCCGTCGGTCCGGCTGCTGTTTTCTTGTTGGGTGGTGAGGAGGGCCTCCAGAGCGAGTTTGCTCCAGGGGTTTGGAAGATGTGGACTTGTCCACATTATTTCGATGTTAGTGGTTTTTATCCACATTTCCACTAAGACCCTCGTTATTGAGAAAGAATATTCCTAATGAAGAATACCCAAATGACAAGCCCATTGATCCGCCCGGTTGGGGTTGGTGAAAAAAAAAAAAAAAAAAAAAAAAAAAAAAAAAAAAAAAGTTATCGACCAACTTTGATTACAAAATGGTTTGGGATGTTATTGGGTATTTGGTCCTGCAATGAATCATGTACTGTATTATACAGTTGCCAGGATTTCGGCTCTATATTTGGCCTTCCTCAGGGCACTACAAAAACATAGTAAAATATATTAAAAAATTCAATACAAATTACAAACGCCGATGTCAATCGCTAAGGTTGTCGCAGGGCCACCGACTAAAGGGTTCGGATGATGGAGTAGTTTGGAGTGGAACGTTTTGTAGCGATGTTGGGCTAGCTCGGTAACAAAAGGGACTTGTAAGTCAATGATTGGATACATAGAAAAGGGCTTGTACTATTGTTCGGAGGATTTTCGATTGAGGTTGGAACGCTTAGCAGTACCATAAAGTTCAAGTCCGTATGTCCAAATGGTGGCCAGAAGGGCGATGTAAAGTTTTGTTTTGTTTGTTAATGAGAGTGTTGATCGTCTGTAAATTAGTCGTTTAAGCATGAAAAATCGTATGTTACAGTCTGTACGTTTAAGTCGTGTATGGGGGTTCCACGTCAGTCGTTTGTCTAGGCAGAGTCCGAGGTATCGTACATAGTTCGCAAATGGGATGGGAATGTTGTTGAGGTATACTGGTAAGAGTGTTTTCTTGTTTAGTGTAAATATTATGTTCGTTGATTTGGTTTCGTTGATCTTGATTCTCCACCGACGGAACCAGGATTCAAGGGCGTTTAGGTGATTTTGAAGATTACGAGAAGCAGCGACAGGATCTTTATCAGGAGAAAGGATTGCGGTATCATCGGCAAAGGTGAAGGTAATAGTGTTTGGTTGCGTAGGTAGGTCGGATGTATAAATGGAATATAGGAAAGGAGCGAGCACGCTGCCCTGTGGGACACCTGCAAGAAAAGGATGGATCGATGACAATGAATTTTTGTGACATACTTGGAAGAAACGATCGTTAAGATAGGATTTTAGGATAAGGTTGGTTGCTGGTAGGATGTTCTTGAGCTTCCGCAGCATCCCTGGATGCCATACTCGGTCAAAAGCTTCGTATATGTCCAAGAACACACCCGGGCAATACTGTTTTAGCTCAAGAGATGTGGAAATATTCTTGAATTTAAATTTATAATTAATTTTATATCATGATCAACGGATAACAATTATGATATTAAATTAATACATTAATTTGTGACAATGATGAATGTTGAGGGGATTTAATGCAAACTGAAATTTATTTTTGTCGCAAATGTAATGACTTTTAATTTATAAATAATAAATTATGTATGTATAGATGTCACTGTAGTATTATTTTTTCTTTAATGATACAATAGGGTCTATTCCTTAACTATTTCAGAAAGATATCGTCTGAAAACAAGAACAATGCTACTAAAAAAGAAATATAATTATTTTATCGAATTAATGCTAATCTTGCTTATCTTGAGCTGGGTACTTCACTTGTATTGTAGCTGTACTATTTTTAATTTAATTTTAAAATGCTCTGAGTGATGTTTGTAATCAAATCGTAATTGAATCATATTTTTTTCCAAGCACTCATTCACGATTATTTCTTCTTTTTTAACACAAAATAAGATTATATTTATCTATATTGGTTTTATTTGTTTGTAAGTTGAGCAATGATTGAAAAGATAACGTGAAAAAGTATTTCAAAATGATAGAATAATTTAAAAAATTTGTGCGTTAAAAAGAGACGCGAACGGTCGAATTACGAATGGATGTGTAATTCAAACAGTTAATTTTGCAACAATTTTGTAAATAATTACTCTCTTGTTCCTTTTCAATCAGCTATTAAAGGATCATTAACATTCCCAAATTAGAAAAACAATTGGAAATTCCCACAAGTTTGGAACCGGCTTGTAAAAGCGAGATAATAAAAGGTCGATCCGGCCTTCTGTTTCAATGATCTCATCAGAAAATAATACCGCGATTCCATGGCCGACATTTTAAGCTCAAAAAGAAGACTATAAACTGAATGACATTGAATTGTATATGCACTGTGAGAAAGAAAAAGTTGCCGTGAAACCCCTTTAAAGTTATCATGTATGCACATCCTAAAAACGTTTCTCTTTTTATATACTACGTTCCCAAATACTCGGCCGTCCTTAAAAGGACAATGTGAATCTTTAGGGTCCGGCCGGCTCATGGCCTTACAAGAATACAAGATAAGAGATGACGCACTTCCGCTCACGACCGTGCGGTACACCCGCAAGCGTGGCTTAGAAGCCGCTCCAGCCCCGAGGGACGAAGACGGACTTTTCCGATGGTCCGATCCTTTGTATCCCGTGACGCCGGGGTTGTAACGAAGGACGGAAGTGCTTGTGCAGAAGTCACTGATAGAAGAACAACCTCTTCTCTAAATTCCCGGCAGGAACTGATACTATGTTATGTATGTTTTTGGGGCCCAATGCGACGCGAATGTCTTTCTTGTGTAAGAGGTCATGCTACATCCCGCATGAAGCAAAAATCACAACCTTTCTGGTGTGTAATCGGCTTAACGCTAAGCACAATCAAGAAAGTATTCTTCTAGTGGTCAATTTTATTTTAACTTTTTAAGCCTGCCATTTAGCTAATGATAGTGTTCTCACTTTGTGTATCTGTGGTTTGTTTCATAAATGTATAAAACTCGTTAAACTAGATCAGTGCTGCTTCTGATATTTTAAGTACTATGGCCAATTTATTGAGTTATGGGTTGCAATAACGATCATTAAATCGGTTTTTATGGGTTATGAAGTTCTAAAGTATATTAGTCTCTCTAAAGTTATTAATTGGTCAACAACCAACTACTGGGTGTAAGCGATAAAAAGGTGAAAACACCTTTAGAGGAAAAAGTACTTTCAGGTAGTTACTCCATGTGACGGTAACTATAAGCCTGAAGATGACCATCGCAGCCTAGACTGCTTCACTGATGGCTCTCTCATTAAGGATAAGGGAAGCGGTGGTGGAATACACATACCCAAATTAGGGATCAGCATCTCCTCACCTCTTGGTAATAACACCTCTGTCTTTCAGGCAGAGGTCTGGGCCATCAATGGCTGCTGCAGAACACTTATGGATAACAGGATAAGGGGAAAAGATATAAAAAAAATTTCTGACAGTCAGGCTCTAAAATCATTACAAAAAAATTATCAACATCTAGACTGGTAGAGGAAACGATTGAACTCTACAGGATCATCACTAGGTATGAGAATAGGGTAACCCTCATATGGATACCAGCTAATAAGGGACACTACGGCAACGAAGAGGCGGACAGCATGGCCAAGGAAGGATCAAATATTGCGTTTGTCGGGCCGCAACCAGTATTACCCCACTCTTTAAGCACAGCGAAAGAGAGTATAAGTTGCTGGTGATTGAAACAATTCCTCAAAGAATGGAATACGACCCCCGGAGTTTCTGAAGGAAATCAAACCTAAGGAAGAGAAATGGTTACTCTCCAACTCTAGGAGGAGAATTAGGAGGCTGACAGGTATCCTAACGGGCCATTGCCCCTTGAGAGGACACCTCTTCATAATGGGTTCCCTACCAGACCCTTTCTGCCGCTTCTGCGAAACAAAAGAAGAAACGACACTACCTAGCTGAATGCGATAGGTATGCCAGGGAAAGATTCGACACTTTCGAAGGAGAGGACATAACTAAAACCCTCCCCAGGATAAAATGGTCCACAATCCTGGGGTTTGTAAATAAGTCCAATAGGTTTATGCAGGACTCGTGAGCCGACCAGGTCCCGGACCTTTTAGGGATGGGGTACGGGCCTACCCAGGCTTTTAACCCCTCGGGTCCTGGTCGCCCGCCCTGCGTAATATATAATATATAAATTTATTAATAAATAATCCCGCCAATCAAATAAACAAGGATCCAACAATTGTATACAGTGTTCTATCAATTTCAATCAAATGCAATGATAAATTGATAGATTCTGTCGCTATGAAAATAACGGACATGGATTAAAAAAATCGCAGATGCCATGGAGTACATGTTTTTTACATTTGCTAATTTACAACTGCTTTTGGTGACCCATAGATTTTCAATTTTGGCTGTCGATCTATACAATACCGGGGCTTGTTCTATGTCGATAATTTAATCCATCGTTACAATACAAGTGAATGAGCTAACTGATTTAATTATGCTTTAATATACTGTGTGGTGATTAGTGACCGTTAATCAATAATTATTCATAAAATTGTGAAATGCTGTCTGGTGAGATGTAGGCTTCAGAAAAACAGTTTATTTATCGTGCTACGTTTCAATCTTCATTGAGATCATCTTCAGGGCGCATAGTGTTTGTCTTCTGTGTGATCGTGCCATTCTTGCGTGTCGTGTTGAAATGCCACTAACGTTAGTTAGTCAGAGTTTTACTACTCTGAAATAACCTTGTGGTTTATAGACTTTTTTCGCTCCTGTCCCCTTAAAAATTAGGATTATAGCCGCTTTTTATCACTTGTGAAGAAGGCTTCTTAGTGTTTAAAGTGCTTGAAACGAACGACGAAATCCTGATGTCATCAAATATCTATCCTTGCCAAAACAAACTAGGAAAGTAGTATAAAGTACCAAACATTCAGAACGAGCGAGTTTATTTAGTAATCAATAAACATCACATTACTTCATGTAGAATAATTGACCTCCCGCTCTGTGTAAACGATTGGCTTGAATTTTCCTTCCATCCCATGATTGGGTAAAACTGTCGACAACACTGATTCTATTAAGAGAGCTTGTTTAGTTTAATCCGTACAAAGTGATACATCTTACATAAACAAAATCGGTTTTTACAGTCTTTGTTTACATTCGACAAACAGTCTTCTATACACAGTTTTCGGCACTGTGACGTAAATTAATGCCATGTCGATACTGGTATTAAAATCCCTGTTTCGGGCCGTCCTTCCTTTTAATAGATCCGGTCAGGGACGCTCTCCCCCCTCTATAAAAATGTGATGCCCTTCTGTTTATTTGTGGGGTTTTTAATGTTTACAATTATTGTTCCGTCAAAGCAAATAGCTTTTTTTTAACCTACATAAGCGTGAATAAAAAGGTAGCCGGACCTAAACGTTTCTAAACCATAAGAAATAATAGAAGGTATAACAATACACTTCCATTATATCCTCACTGTTATAATTTCACCATCACGTCACGGCACTTTATGTAACTTTGTCCTTATTAAATTAAATAAAACAACTATCACTGAATTAACCAAGATTGAAATAAAAAAAGTTTACTATTTTATAAATTCGCGATTTGAAATTTGTATAAAATATTAATTATAATAGAGGAGTACAGATTATAATTTAGAATAAAACGAACTGATCATAAATCAATCATTAAAATTCTACCAAGTTTTCTAATGACCCCGATTTCTTAGGAAATAAAAACGAAGAACATAATAGTGATGTTGAGCTGCACAACATACAAAGCATGTTTTTACTAAGATATAACAATAAAGGAATAGTAAAAACTGAAAGGAAATATTACTCCGACAACCAAGACTATAAAAATAAACAATATTTTTTTTAGGAGGGGTCGCAATAGCTGAGGTCATATAAACACTCAGGGTGGCGGTGTGCCCAGTATGTCTGGTTTGAATCGAGCGGCCGCTGGATTCGAACCCGGGACCTTTACCTTACAGTGATGAACGCCGTGTCAAATACTAAACCTTGCGGCCACCGACGCCCCAACAAAATTTTATTAGTAGCCAATTAAAAAAAAATTCTTCCGACCATGTACCAAATACAAATATTTTAATTACTTATGATTTATTTTTCTTGGTAAATTTATTATGCAGCGTTTAAATATTTTTTTTTTAAATTCGTACGAATTTTGAGCTAAAAAATAAAATAACTACTTTTACATATACGATGTTATGCAAATATTTAAACTAAAAAAGGATATAATCACGTTCAAATACAAAATTGATTATATATAAACTCACACCAATAAATAATGAAAGTTCAACAATTTCATTTGACCAATTTTAATTGTATTGGACATACGGACTTACCTTTGTATTTTGAACCGCAATAAATTTTTTATTATTATTATATTTTTGTCCTTTTAATCTTACAGTGAACCTTTTTCCAAAGTGGGATAGAAAAATATCTGCAATTTTTTGTAATTAAATGTAGAATTATATGAGCGGTCTGCATTTGCTGGTACAAAATAATAATAATTAATTTTTACAAAAGTTAAAGAAAATACAAGTAAAACTGTACAACAATAAGTATCATTTTGATAAAAATCATAAATGTAATAAACTTAAAACTTTAATAGTAAACAATTAATAGTAATTTACACAATTGAGTTCTGACATTACGAGGGTTTATTATGCAATAACAGGGGATCAGAGGCGTCGTTGGCCGCGAGTTTCAGTCATTGACACGGCGCTCAGCACTGTAAAGTAAAGGTCTCGGGTTCGAATCCAGCAGCCCTGCATTCACACCCAACATTGAGAGTACGAAAGAAAATATTTCCGAAAAAGTGCTGCGGACTCCCATTTTTTTCTTTTTTTTTACGAGGCTTCGTAACAGCAGAGGTTATACAAACCCTCAGGGTGCCGGTGTTTTTGAAAAAAAAGCCCATTTCTATGTATGTCGGGTTTGAATCGAGCGGCCCTACATTCGAACCCGGGACCTTTACCTTACAGTGATGAGCGCCGTGTCAATGACTGAAACTCGCGGCCACAAACGCCCCAATAAAATTTTATTAGTAGCCAAATTTTAAAAAAAATTCTTCCGATCATGTACGAATTACAAATATTTTAATTACTTATGATTTATTTTCCTTGGTAAATTTATTATGCAGCGTTTTAAATAATTTATTTTTTTTTAAATTCGTACGAATTTTGAGCTAAAAAATAAAATAAATACTTTTACATATGATTATATATGAACTCACACTAACAAATAATGATTTTTTTAATATGTACTATCAATTTAAAAAATTTATTGGTAACTACTTTTACAAAGAGACGTTATGTCATAAACAACTCAAAATTTAAAATTTTTTCATACCAAATGATTTTTAATTTCTGGTTTTTAATTTCCTTACAGGATAATAATTTATAAAAATAAACACCTAACAGTTTACAAATCCAGAATCAATGGTGACAACTAAGCTTTAAAATACGAATAAAAACGCGTTCATTTATTAACCAGGGGGGCGCCAGGTGGTAACAATAAACCTCAAACCTACCGTACTTATAATATTTACTTTTTATTTTTAAACAAAAAATTTAATCCGATATTTAATTGCCGTATAAAAATTCAAAAATAATGCGTTTATCAGCCTGTTCATGATAAGTTTATTAGAGATTTTCCAAGGTCTAAAAAATCTAATGTAAATACAGAAATGTATATAATATAAACTATATTATATTTTCTAATTTCGTTATCTAATTAGAAGAATCTTGTGCCAGAATGAAAATGTAAGATTTATTTTAATTTATAACGACAAAATTTTATAACTTTTGGTTTTTTTTTTGTCCATTTTTTATAGAAGGTCAGGGAATGATTTACATTGCACTCGAAATTGTTTATGGTTTAATGTGGATTAATTTCTTGTTATGTGACGCATTAGTATGAATTTATTTAAAAAGTTGACCGAATTAGTTTCATATTTTATAATGCATCAATATGAATTAATTTTATCCTTAGTTCATTCTCTATGTCATTTAGCAGTTATTGGGTTGTCCGGAAAATAATGCAGGATTTTAAGTTTTCATTAAAAAAATCTATATAAAATATTCTGTTTACGTTTACAGGATTACTCATTTGTATGAATGTCAACACTTAATAATCCTCTTCCAAATGATATTGTTTGTTTACCTCTGTAGCATTCCGCTACTTGGAAATAATTCAGTCATCCTTATAATGTCAAAGCGAGAATTTCGTACGATTTTCTTTTACGAGTTTAAACTCGGCCGAAGCGGAGCCCAAACGGCTAGAAACATTAACCAAGTCTGGGGCGAGGGTTGTGTTAATGAGTGCACTGTGCAAAGGTGGTTTCAAAAATTTCGGGAGGGAGATTTCAGCCTTGAAGATGAAGAAGGTCGTGGAAGGCCTTCCTCTCTTAATGATGATGTTCTGCGATCAGTGGTGGAAGAAAACCCCAAAACAACTGTTCGAGAACTTGCAGAGCAACTCAAAGTCAGTAAAACGACCGTCGCTGACCACCTCTTTGGTCAATCGGAAAGGGCCCATTTTGTTGCATGACAACGCTCGACCACATGTGTCACGTGTAACGTCACAGAAATTATTGGAGCTTGGCTATGAAACTTTGCCTCACCCACCCTACTCTCCGGACCTCTCGCCTACTGACTACCATTTTTTTAGACACCTGGACCACTACTTACAACACATAATATTCAAAAATCAAACGGAACTGGAAAATGCATTTATTGACATTATCAATTCTAAAAATTCTGAATTCTACTCAGACGGAATTAATAAGTTACCAACACGTTGGGAGAACTGTATTGAGAGTATGGGAAATTATTTTGATTAAAGAACATTGCTTTAAAGTAACTAGTTTCTTTTTTTTTTGTTTAATACCAATATCCTGCATTATTTTCCGGACAACCCAATAAATAGTCAACTTAACCTTGTTTTTTTCTTTCGGTTGTACACAAATTAATTTTCCAAAGAGAGAAATGAAATCAGAAAATATTCTATACTCATCAAAACAAGGTACGTTCGACAAAGCAAATTTAGTTCCGGTGAATTCTCAATATGACGAAGGAATAAATATAAAAAATATTATTACGAAAATGCATACAATGGAATTTTTCTAATAAGACAGGAAATATAGAAGAAACAAATAATTAACCAGCCTTACGAAGTGTTATTATCAATAAAGGAGATAGTGTATTTGACGCAAAATGGATGATTCATCTTCTAAAAATACAAATTTTCCAACAACTCCAAACCAAAACAAAAATTTCTGCAAGTCAATCAAAATCTGAATTTTTCTTTGTGCAACTTTTAAAAAAAAATAATCCAAATATGATTAGTTCTGTATTAATAAAAGTACGAATTGTTCATGTGATTATCCATATATTTCGTACGAATTTTAATATGTTAAATTTGGTTCGTAAACAAAACTAAAACTTTAAAAAATAACGCAAAATTTAAATTGTACCGTTTAAGACAGTTTTGTTTTCTAAAATACCTGTATTGCTAATGGACGAAAATCTTAGTAGAAACTAATAGTAAATATAAGCAAGATTTACAAATTTAAAGTTGACAGGTGCGACTTACTGTTCGTTACGTATGTGTCTAAAGAATGAAGTCCAAAACCGAAGAGCCACCTGTTGATCCCGTCCTCTGAATGCGAATGCGTCGATATCTCTTGGCTTTCTTCTTTTCAGCGATTGCCTTGGAAAGGGAGCGCATGCGTCATATACTTTGATTTCTCATTTTTTTTCCTTCTTTCCTTTTACCTTCAATTGTTCCTTTGAATCACTAAAAAGTTGGGTTCATTTTTACAAATGTTTTAATATATAAATCGACAACACATAAAATTACGGGCCGGGTTAGAATACAGGGCTACTGGATGAAACCCTAACCTAAAACTATAATCCAAAGTGTAAAGTCCTCAAAATTAACTATATCCTACATCCAAGTATATATATATATGTATTCCATCATACTTGAACTCACGGCAAAGAGCAAATTTATATTAAAAAAGCCCTACCAAATATAAACATTTTGTGCAAGATCTATAAATTAGAACATTTCCTAAAGATATTTATAAAACAAAACATGTTTCTATTAACAAACAAGAAGGGTCTTGTTTTTCTTTTTGGTCGTGACATGTTTTCCATAGATAATTCACATGTAAAGAAATTGAAAACAAAATCGAGCTATAAAATGTATGCTGGGTTTTTAAAAGCGAATCGAAATTTCTTCACACCAAACTGGTAAATGAAATACTTTCTCTCAGCCGATTTTAAATAATCGACGGGCTTGTTGACAGGAAAGAACTTTGAATTTACAATCAACTTTCGCACTATTTCTGAGCATTGTGTTTGCATCCCTGTAGTTTCGTTTGTTTTGTTTTATTTTATTCTTTTTATAAAATTGGTCCTATCCGCATCCAAGGTGAAAGTACATAATAAAAGAAAGGATTTTATCCAGTTTTTTGCCCTTTTGTGACCAAATCCTTAGATGCGATTGTAATGCACGTTTCTTTCAAATTATCATCTCCAGACCCGGATAAATCATTTGGTGGGAAAATACACTACTTTTGTAATTTCATTGAGTTTGCACTAATGTTCATATTCAATTATAATCCTTGAACCTTTTGAGAAACTGGCAAAACTAACCATAAACCAACCAAAAAAACTAGTTTTCAGGGTTTTTTTTCTTGAATCATGACTGTCGTTTACATGGCCAATAGGACTATTAATAATAAAATTCTTCAGGCTTTTTAATTTTTGACAGTGGAAGCTAAATAAATGGGATATTTCGGAAAAATTGATCCGTTCGATTAAATTAGCGAAATTCGAAACGCTTTTGACCTAGATCAAGTCTATCGTCGATATAAAAATAAGTTTTCAATGAATTAAGTTTTGGTTGCGAAAAGAAGTCAGAGTCACCAGCGGGATTCGAACTCACGACTTCGGCTAAGTACGCCGCTGCTGTACCACTTGAGCCTATCGTGACATCGATCCATTCGGACAATAACTTCCCATCTCAGCCCCACCTTTTGAATTTTCCCTCCGTTATGTCATTTTTCAATAGAATTTATTTTGTCAAGGGGACCGCGAGACCTATTAGAATATAAAAATATGGTTGACGCATTTCAAAAGTGGAGTACTTGTTACGACTATCGAGGCAAGAATTTCGTACCCATTACTCATTTTTATATAAGCGTTGTTTTTTTGTTTTTTTCATACAAAACTTTCATTGAGATAAAAAATGAGGGAATATTAGCTTCAAAGCTAAAAACTGAACTATGATTATGGACGGATGTTAATACAAAATACAAAAAAAAATGTTTATATTTATTTCTTGTAATTTTTACAACTGTGGTTTTTAGTTACAACAAGCAAATCATATAAAAGACATAGCGTGTTTCATTTGATGTGAAAGTGACAATCTCTTAAGAGTAAATCTCTCAAGAGACCTCTCAACCGTTAGAGATCCTAGACGTGCACGGTAGGATTTCCAGAATTCGTAGATCAAGAAAGTTGTTAATAGGTGGATTGGGGGTGAAGGTTTAAATATTTGTTGATGCTCTTGTATCGGGATTTAATAATGTTATTACAAATAGGATTTAGAGGTCGTTGTTGGTTGTTAGGTTTGAAACCTAGTAGAGACGGTTTAGTATTTTTTGATTAGATCTTGTTGGGATTAGATTATTTCGTTCATTCCCTTTAATTCCGTATCTTCATAGCTGTCTGCGGAGGGCCCCCATATAGCTCCCATTTGTAGGCCATACACTGAAGAGGAATAACAGCCACCATCATCTTCGAATGTGAAGCAATGAAGTCATAAACTAGGATACGAAGAAAACCCACGGAACGATAGTTAATGACATAGTACTTTTCAAAAGAAAGATCGATTCGTTCGCACTAAACTAATGAACTAAAAATTTATACTACGTCCGAAGAGTGCAGTGCTTGTTGAATATAATCCACTATTTATTACTATCCATCATCATCAGGAGGGTCTTATATATGGGGGAGTTGGTTGGTAAGGTGTAAGTTAAGGTAAGCAGTAATTTGGTCTTAGTTTTGTCTTTTTCGTCATGTATGGGATTCCACGTTAGTCCTTTGCCAATGTATATAAGAAGAGCACAATACCTGAGGTGGGAATAGGTTGTCCATTAAAATAGACTCTAGGTCAAGTGTATATTTGCAGTCTAAAAGTGATGTGAGTGGATTTGGTTTCGTTAATATTTATTCTCCTTTTACGAGACCTAGATTGGATACGGTTTCAATGAAAACATAAGAAGAAAAAGAAGCCCTCCGAGGTAGCCGCAGTATTGTCTGTCAGATAGAGGTTAACTTTAAAATGCGTGGGGGCTAAATTCACTCAACGCCGCAACACCTCAGCTCTATAAACAGGGAGCTCCTCCAAACCTCCATGGACAATACCGCAGCCTAGAGTCCTGCTGGATCTCACCAAATTCCCGAAAGACCACCTCCCCTTATTTATATAGGCAGGAATTTTCAAGATTAAGGGCCACCTTTCCCAAGCCACGCCGACGGATCATATAGCAAAAGGGAACAGGCGCAGCACTCATGATCAACAAAAAAAGGTATATATTCTCCCTGCCAAATGTAAGCAACAATTATACTGCCGAACTAACGGCGATCAGCAAATGCCTTAACATAGTATCGCCCATAGGCAATTCGTTGCTAGTCTGCACAGACTCACTATCGGCTCTTACAGCCATGGAAAACCAATTCACTATGCAACCGCTGGTCCAGGAGATATTGCTCTGTCTGGGACGATTGAGACTCTCTGGCTTACAGGTAATTTTCGTGTGGATCCCAGGACACTGTGGTGTTATGGGCAACGAACAACCGGACCTTGCTGCAAAACGGGCCACCATTGATGGGGTCCTACTTAGGGACACTCCTCACACAGATTTTATCTCCCACTTTAAAAAAAAAAAAAAAGATATGACAGAAGTGGCAAGAGGAATGGAGAGCAGTGAGGGATATTAAACCAAATGGTGGCCCTAGGAGCTTCTCAGTGCGCGACTCGCAGCACGAAGAGACTGTGTTGACGCGACTTAGAATCGGACATAGTAGGCTTACCCACGGGTACCTTATGTGCAGAGAACCGGCGCCAGTCTGCGATTGCGGCAGGGAATTGGTCACAGTAAAACACCTCTTGACCAATTGCCCTAAGTTTGAGCAACAAAGAATATCACATAACCTCCCAAGCCATTTAGCGGCGATTCTCGGTGATGACCCCCCTGTGATCAATAGACTATTTGACTTTCTGAGATCAACGCGTTTGATACAGAAGATATAAATGGAACATGTACATTAGATTTACACTACTTGTGCACACCTATGGAAGAATAGAGAGATAAAGAAGGAATGGAAAAAAAATCGCAAACATACTTTCCAAGGCAGAAGTAATGTGTAAATAGTAGTTGATCCGTCATGATCAAGGCGAAATATGATCCTATGCGATTGAACGCCTTATAAATAAAAAAATGTGTGAGGAAAGAAGAAAGCATCTTTGAGCTTTAACAGCAAACCGTACCTGATTCAGCCACATCGTTAAGACATCAGAGCAATATTTAGTATATTAGTAGTTTCAGCTACAGATAGAAAACCTCGTAGGAAAAACTGTTTAGTGATTTTGCCTAGGACGGGAGGGAAACTAATAAGGTGATAGGAGCCTGAATGAAAGGTAGGTTTGTTAGGTTATGGGATTATTTTTACTGTATTGGGAAGTATGTTGAGCAGCGTTAATTCACCACATTCAGTAATATTATTAATCGTGTCTTTTTTTTTTTGGTAATTTTTTTTCAAATAATCCACTAATCCACGTCAGAAGATACCAAAATATGCCTGTCAGTCAAAAATGACCGGGTGTGTTCAATAGGAAATTAAATTTACAAAATAAATTTCGCACCTGTTACTATTTCACGAATGTGAGACATTACATCATAAACTCATCCTCATTTTTCCATTGCATCGACAGGGAAGTTATACAATTTTGTTAAAATTATTCAAATTGAAAATATAAAGTCCAATATACATACCAATTCGGTAAAATTTTTAACATCTCATGGGCATCTATACTTTCCCGGCTTCCGTACTTCTGTTGTCGACTAGATTTTAAAATAAACAATCTAACATAAATCTAAAATTTTCATTCCACTAGTAAAAAAAAAAAAAAAAGGCTTTTGCTGTAAAAAAAATAATGTATTTCTTCGCCATGTGTTGAGTCAGATGATGATGAACACGGGTGACGTCAAATCTCTAAATGAAACCAGCAATGCCGATCTTTATTTATACTTATCGGATTGACCGGAAAGGAATAATATTTTTTTCGAAAATACAAACTGTAAATCCTTGTAAATGGGTAAAATAACAAAAGAAAACGTATCGTTTTTTCCAGTGTTAATTGGTTGATGGTGACATTCGCTGGTGACATCTCATAGACAAATTGACTCATGCACGATCGATGCATGTAGTAATTTTAGTACGTCCGTTCTATCATTCTATCTAACGTTTTTTTTTTTTTTTTTTTTTAAACCTTTTTTAGGCATGTTATCTCCAATAATTGGACAACATTTAGTGAGTAAAGTTACTTGAGATAATCTTTCAAAAATACTAATTACGGTTATATAATTGCGGAAAGCCCTAGATACCGTAATCCACTTGTTTTTTTGTAAAAAGCTGATGTATCCAATATTCTGTTATCATATAAAATATTGAATTATCATGTAAACGGTATAAATTTTACATTAATATTTTTTTTGGCTTAATAAGCATCACATGAGCGTGATTCCATTTTTGAAGAAAGACCAAAAATGAAGATGTCTGATGTATGATGACTGCGACAGAATAATCCATAAAACAAGTATACTTAAAACTGTAGATGGTATCACAGGAACTAAGCCAAACGTCAAAATTAGCCTGTAGATTTGCCTTAGATGAGAGTACACAGATTACTAGTCATTCAAAAATTTTAAGAATGTAAAACATACTTTTCTTTTGAATCGTTATTAAATTAAGTTGTCGTCGTTAAGACTAAATCTACTCTTTAAAGACTGAAGCATGATTTTTCGACTGCCAACGGATCAAAACCGGCCTTTCAAGTCATTTAAAACGTTTAAAAATTAATTAAAAAGCATTGAAAATTTGTCCAGAATCTTATGTTGAAATATCCTGGTTAGGTTTTAGAAAAATTTCAGAAAAAATAAACAAAGCAATATTGAAAACTCAAGGTACGGGATTATTGTATTTTATTTATTAAAAAATACACTCAGCAATATTTTTGCCCGTTTATAACGGTAATGTACAAAATTTGATTTTTTACCCAAAAATTAATTACAATAAACTCATCAAGATTTAACTTGGTTTTATTGCGCTGAAGCTTTTTATAACTTTTTCAGTGTTTAAACCGAGTGAGCCATGCATCAACCATGAAGTTCTAGCTATAACAGGAAGAGGGAGGCACTATCTGCTTACCACAGTCAACAGATCCTTTTATTAATTTGAACAGAAGAAAGGAAGAATCTTGCTAATGTTTAAAAAACCACTAAAATCTCTCAAAACTCCCTGTTTTATCATGACACACTCTAAATAAAAATACGGTAGAACAAACGTTTATATGAAAAAAAAGAAATGTAGAACAATTTTGTTGAAATAAAAAACGTTTTTGAATGTAACAAACCTTTCAATTGTTAAATATAAAAACCGGAATTTGTTTAAGTTAATGAATACTTTATTTTAAAACGAAATAAAAATGTAAATTAAATATCAAATTAGTAATTAATAACGCCCCTATCCTTTTCGAGTTTAAGTTCTTCAAAAAAGTGTATATTTTTATTTATACAATAGAATAATTGTTTAGACAGATTTGGGAAGGAATGTAAGAAGTTCATGGTTGTATATTTAGAGAGCCTTTAAAATAACAGTTTTCTACTATGCTTTTATTACAGTTTCCAAAGACAAAAAAAAAAAAAAAAAAAAAAAAAAAATACAAAAATTCTCTGAAAGGAAACAAACACCACCAAACAGAAAAGTACAGATATAATGTTCACTCGTGGCGACCAGCACAAAAAAATCTTGGAGAAAGGGAGAAAGTGAACAAAACATAATATTGTACTTATATAATATAATATATAATAATATATTATATTATTATTTCATATAACTAACCATCCGTAAGCATTTAAAAATAAACATTACTCAACTACACGCTAAACCGCCGTTTTTACATTTTGAGGTTAGAATAATCTAACATAATCGGAGTTTTACGAAACATGAATGTATGATTCACTTTAACTTTATTATTATTTTATAAACTTAAGCGATATATAGCCTATTTGAAGATATAAAACACACCCTGCCAAAAGAGAAAAAAAATCTTATGCCAAGCACAATTTTTCCCTTTAACGTTGCTTTAAAATTGATTTTTGGAATATTTCTGATGACTTTATCTTTCGTAGCTTAGCCTACACTTTTTTTAAAATGTTTTAAGCTAAGTTTTAATGTTTTTGAGCGTACGAAAGAAAATATTTCCGAAAAAGTGCTGCGGACTCCCATTTTTTTCTTTTTTTTACGAGGCTTCGTAACAGCAGAGGTTATACAAACC
The DNA here is from genome assembly GCA_039619505.1 of Cimex hemipterus. Classification (NCBI taxonomy): domain Eukaryota; kingdom Metazoa; phylum Arthropoda; class Insecta; order Hemiptera; family Cimicidae; genus Cimex; species Cimex hemipterus. The sequence continues at coordinate 9,724,705 of CM077112.1, read as the reverse complement.
CTCAGGGTGCCGGTGTTTTTGAAAAAAGCCCATTTCTATGTATGTCGGGTTGGAATCGAGCGGTCGCTGGATTCGAACCCGGGACCTTTACCTTACAGTGATGAGCGCCGTGTCAAAGACTAAACCTTGCGGCCACCGACGCCCCCAATAAATTTTTATTAGTAGCCAAATAAAAAAAAAATTCTTCCGATCATGTACGATTTACAAATATTTTAATTACTTATGGTTTATTTTCCTTGGTAAATTTATTATGCAGCGTTTTAAATAATTTAATAATTTTTTTTAATTCGTACGAATTTTGAGCTACAAAATAAAATAAATACTTTTACATATACGATGTTATGCAAATATTTAAACAAAAAAAAGGATACAATCAAGTTCAAATGCAAAATTGACTATATATAAACTCACACCAATAAATAATCATTTTTTTAATATGTACTGTCAATTTAAAAAATTTAATAGTGTACTACTTTTAAAAAAAAAGACGTTATGTCATAAATAATGCAAAATTTAAAATTTTTTCATACAAAATGATTTTTAATTTTTGGTTTTTAATTTGCTTACAGGATAATAATTTTCGTAGCTTAGAATAGACTTTTTTTTCGAGGGTTCGCAAAAGCAGAGGTCATGTAAACCCTCAGGGTGTCGGTGTTTTTGAAAAAAAGCCCAATTGTATGTCGGGTTCGAATGCAGGGCCGCTGGATTCGAACACGGGACCTTTACCTTACAGTGATGAGCGCGGTGTCAAAGACGGAACCTCGCGGCCACCGACGCCCTTAGACTAATTATTGACCCAATCGAACCAAAAAGTCGGTTGACATTAAATATGTCAAAAATAATTTTTTTTGTCAGTTGGTTTGTACTATTCTATTACCTAGGTTATGAATTTAATTCTTGTCCAATTGACCCAATAGGTCCGACATTTAATAAGACGATAATTGTTTTTCGTTTTTTTTTCGTGTTTTTCTTAAAAATTAGGCTTAACAACCAACGGTTGGTCCAAAGAGGGTCAAGCCACTTTACAATATTTTTTCGGATTATCAGTTAAAAAGTCAATGACTATGCTGGAATTCCAACTCAGAATCGCTACCGTGGCTGCCTAACTAGTGACCGGCGCAGTCCTCTGATTGGATGTGGTAATTTAATTATTTTGAAAGTTTAATAAGTGATATTTGAAACTTTTGCGTTGACAATAGTCGAAGTTTTGGTTCTCATTTTGGAATTTGTTTGTATTTTCTCCTGGGATAGTGTCAATGATAGAAAATTGTACATTCATCTATAATTTTTTGGCCGCACTATGTTTATTAGCAGAAACTATATTTTTTTAGAAATCCGCATTTACGGATTCCCCCGTCGAAAATTTCAGTGAGACGGCTTTTACTACAAAGGTCAGGGCCTGCCCCATTATCGAGTCCTTCACATTTCAATTCAAAATCAATTTTTCGGAAAGGGTAGGTATGGAAAACGTCTAGTTTTCCGTGACGGCCCTTCTAATGAGTCTTAACAAACCGTGACAGCCCCTGTTTCATGACTTCCCTTAATTTCTTTCTTTTTGAGTTACATGAACGTTTAGACGCGTTTAAAATCTTACTTTTAGATTTCGGGGGTTAGATCGTGAGCGTCGAAAAAAAGATTGTTCGGAAGTCGCCCAATGACCATTAGCATGAAACATAGCACTCTCCTTTTATTCGAAACGTTTTGCATATTTATGAACAGCTAAACACACACCGACACTTTTTAATTAATCACCCTACCATTACGCAATAGATCTAAACCACTTCTCGTTTAATAAATTTGTATTCTCATCATGTTAAATTGTCAATGCTGACATGCGATTATAACGTTAAACAAAAGTGCTCAACTCTTATTGCCTTTCAAAAGCAGCATACGTGCATAACGATAAAAAATACTAACTTCCATGTTTCTTTTATTTTGTGTACACTTTTAATTTACGTGGAAAAAGGATCTTCGATGAGGTCCCAACAGAACGACGATTCTTTCAGTTTTTGCGATATTTCGACGATTATATCGTCATCATCAAGGCTTATTTATTATGAGAAAACAGCAATTAAAAATATGGAACGATTTAGAAAAAATTAAAAACCATTATCTTACTATATACATATGTCATGAGGAAAACTGCATTTATAAAAAATTACTTAATTTTGTCGAAACTCAGCATCTACATATTAAAAACCTAAAATATAGAATTAATTAAAATATAAAGTAATACATAATTTTAAACGTGATCGTTTAGGTTTTTTTAAATGTTTTGTTATTATATGACAGCAGAGGTCATATAATTGGTGCTTATGTCTTAATCTTAAGTCGGGTTCGAATGCAGGGCCGCTGGATTTGAGGATTTGAACTCGGGACCTTTACCTTACAGTGATGAGTGCCGTGCCAAAGACTGAACCTTGCCACCGACGCCCCCTACCCTGAGGGTTTATATGACCTCTGCTGTTACAAAAAAATATATATGTGTGTTTCATAACTATGAAACGAGCGAAATCTTGATCGTGAATGGGCAAGTGCGACGTTCCTTAGTTGATTGAAGCGTGATGAATCTCAACAAAAGAGCGGCCACCGACGCTCCCCAAAATGACGATTATTGAAGGCGATGATATTTTTATAAAAGGAAAAACACAGGGCAGTTTTATCAGCGTTGATTTGTTCGGTTCTGTTATTTTTGGGCAAATGGAAAATACTAGCTTTCAGTTCTACCTGGGAGCCGACATAAAAATCACTAAACGATCATATTTCCTGTCGTCCTGAGGAATGATTTATTAACCTTCTAGACACGTTTCGACATCTCCCATCTTCAATGATTTTGCCGGTGTTTTTGAAAAAAAAAAGCCCATTTGCAAGTATGTTGGGTTTGAATGCAGGGCTGCTGGATTCGAACCCGGAACCTTTACCTTACAGTGATGAGCGCTGTGTGAAAGACTAAACATTGCGGCCACCGACGCCCCCCAAATGACGATTATTGAAGGTGATGATATTTTTATAAAAGGAAAAACACAGGGCAGTTTTATCAGTGCTGATTGGTTCGGTTCTGTTATTTTTGGGCGAATGGAAAATACTAGCTTTAAGTTCTACCTGGGAGCCGACATAAAAAGCACTAAACGATCAGATTTCCTGTCGTCCTGCGGAACGATTAACCTTCTAGACGCGTTTCGACATCTCCCATCTTCAGTGATTGATCTGTTCTGTTTTGCCAATCCTGTCATGAAGACATGAAGACCAGAATTGGAAAAGACCGAACGGCATGTTAAACAACTAAGTTAATATCTTGTTTTTGTGTTTCTAACGATCCTAAAACATTTATGTCGAAGAGAATAGCCAAAATTAAAAATTTATAGTAAATTCTGGGATACAGGAAGGCCTAACTTGTGCGTATCGCGGATTAGGGTCAAACTACTTTTCAATATTTTTTATATATTATTTTCAATTAAAAAGCCATTGGATATGACGCGATTCGAACCCAGGACCATTCACGCGGCGAATAGGTATCGGACGCAAGAAGTCAAATTAAATAAAGTTAACATTTTTTAAACATATCATCCTTTGTAATGGCTAGCTTTGTCATGTTATTTACGAGGTTTTAAACATTTACAAAAAGCTAAACCGTACCCAGTTCCCCTAGGTTGTGTATTTCACAATAAAACCTGTTGAGTAATTAAGCTTTTTTTTTTATAAAAGGTACATGTATACGTTTTTATAAAATCTATATAGGATATTGCAGCTGTACCAAATTTGACATATGTTTAACACTCAATGAGTTAGAGTAAAATAATTGTTTTAAATTTTGTTTCTAAATTGTACAATATTTTTAACTGCTGTTTTCCCATAATAAACATTTCTTGATAATGTGCGATATAATCGCCGAACGCTTGGCAAAAACCGAAAGAATTGTTCTGTTGTGACCTCACCGAAGATCCTTTTTCCACGTAGTTTATCAGTAGGTCGATCCAACATCGCCTCTTTAACTTTTAATTTATTTATTTTGAAAAACAAACATTGTTGGTGGTAACAAAATGCGTGCCGGTGAAGGTAAACCGAGAAGGGCGCTCCATCTGGGAGTTAAGCTGGGTGAAGCGAGGGCTGGTTGAATTTTTCGAGTTTTGCCTATGTCAAGCTAAAATTTATGTTTAACCGTATTATTTAACCGTGAAGATTGCACGTCAACGTGTTATGAGAACAATTAATTTCTTTCTAAGAGGGCTAGATATTCTGGAAAAAATATGAGGCTAGTCCCTAAAGCATCGTTATCTACAGAAATACATCTGAACCATAGCAACTAGGAAAAAACATGATTATACAAATTAACGTAATTTTTATCCATACAAAATTTATTAAAGGCCCTTGCAGTATAGTGCAACTTATTCGACGACTCCATTTCTGACGGACGTCTGAACCGCATCAATAATAAAACTTTCATGTACAAAAACGATTCAAATGAAGGTGAATATTGAACTTAATAAATAACAGGTTTTCTACAAAAAAGTAGCGTACTAGTTTAATCGTTTTGAATTTTTTTCATTAATTAATGATCTGAAAAAAAGTGGCTTTCATAAAATCGAAAAATTATTCATTTGCCTCACATTGCCAAAGAAAAAATGTTATCAGTTCAAAGTGGAAGACTAACAGCAGGAAATGCATAGAATCGTCGGTGTGAAGGTGGTGTGACAAAACCGCAATACCGTTCCGACAAGCTACTGAAAATCATTTTTCCGAATAAAGCGTTTAACATTGAAAAAAGATAAAACTTTACGTGCATTAACATTACATTTTATTGGGAGTGTTACTTGGTCCTCCTACAGTCAAAAATTAAAAAAAAATCGCCTGTCTTGACACAAATCGAATATCCACTTTATTATATTTACATTTATTATTGCTTTATTTTAGTTTACTTGAATTTACGGTTGAAAATGCATATAATATATTTTTTAAGGCACAGAAACTGTTCAAAACAGTACTAAGGCTTCAATTATTTTTTCACCGCTGCAACTGCCCGATCTTCGACTCGGGTATCCTAATCAAAAAGTACATCATCGGCCTGGAGAGAGAGAGAGAGAGAGAGAGAGAGAGAGAGAGAGAAAAAATAAAAATCAATATGTGCAGCAGATATTCAAAGCGACAACCTTGACATTTCATCGCATGGGAAGGTGCGCCGCTCTTTTAATTTTTATGGCATCGAGAGCATTTTGTATTCCTCGCTTATTTCATAATCTCGATCCGTTTCAAATTATATCCCTATATGAAACAGATAGAGAGAAATACTTTAGTTTACAATTTTGCGCAAATCAAAGAAACATATTTATAAAATTATATACAGCATGGAAATAAAACCGTAGATCTTTGTAAATTGTCACATATAATTCGAAATCAAATATTAACCATAGAACGATCAATATATAAGCATTATTTGTTGAATATAAAAGAAAAATAGAAATAAATACATGGGAAAGTAATGAGTTTTTCATCCAGATTATTTTATATGATTGAGATATTTCATGAAGGAAAAGTGTACACCGTACAAATTAAAAATTAAACTCCTGGACTAAATGAAATTTTTCTGCTTTTAATGAATTATTCGATTCAAAACGCAATTATTTTTTTATTCAAAACCAAGTTTGCTCTATTTTTGTCCAAGAATTGCGTTAATAGTTCATTTGAATAGAATAATGTGAAGACCTTGTCAGATATTTAATAATTGAATTAATTACAATTACAAACTGTTATCTGTTCTTTTAAAAGTATAAATTAGTATTTTTTTTTTTTACATTTTACCTTTATAGTGTCAATATTCTTAGAAAAAGTGATGTTTTTTAGATTAATTTTTGATAGTCATAAAAAAAATCGCTATAGTACTTTGCATAGCAAATAAAAGACCTTGTCA
>CM077112.1:9693013-9712533 GCA_039619505.1 Cimex hemipterus | reverse complement strand
GATTGGATTCTCGACGACAATTGAAATGGCGACGGAGAGCTTTAGTGGTTTACTTCATTTTAAAATCATTATTAATTTTTTTCGTGGCCCGCTCGACCAATTAATATAACACAATTAATTACGGTTTTTAGTTGAGACGAGAAAAAAGTTAATGGCACGAGAGGGATTCGAACCCACGACCTTAGGTTAGATACGCCGCTGCTCTACCACCCGAGCTGTCGTGACTTCGATCCACTCGGACATCAACTCTTCATCCCAACCTCACCTTACGAATTTTCCCTCCTCTTGCCATATTTCATTTTTTCACTTTTTTTGTCTCAACTAAAAACCGTAATCATTTGTGATATATTAATTGGTCGAGCGGACCACGAAAACAGTGAATAACTTTTCAAATACGTTAATCGATAGTCCACCAATATTATAAAAGAATTTTGAAATAAAAATATTCTAAATATAAATAAAAATAACATAAAAACAAAAACTCGACAAAACATTAATGTACCAGGTCAGAGCTAGAATACTACAAAATATTATTAATATAAAAAAAATTCAGTTACAAGGTATCATTAAAATGCTTTAGAACGTTTTAAAACATACGTTAATTACATACAGTTTGAATTTAAACTTCAAATTAAAATGAGTAGTATAGTAATTGCCCCAAGAATGGAATAATGTAATTTACCCAATTAATTAAACGAATGAAATACGTATCGTTCAAACAAAAAAATGTGGGTTATTAGGTAAAGATAAATATTCAAAAAGCTACGATCTAGAATTGTTATTAAATACAGCCCTTTGCCACGTAAAATATTGAAATAAAAAACACGAGTTGACAAAAAGATGCCTACATAACAAGTTGTCAATTATTTATCCCAATTTTTTTCTGCTTGATAAGTCTAGTTTGACAATATTTATTGAATCTTGTAGTGCATCATCAATTAAATTTTTAATTTTTGACATGTATTTGTAAGTTCAGCCGCGGTAGCCGAGTGGTTAAGGCGTCAGACTCTCGGCTCGTAGGTCGTGGGTTCGATCCTCACTGTCGCCTCTGGAATTTTTCTGACGCCTAAGGGGACCGGTGGCCGCAATTAAAAGAAATTGACACGGCACTCATCAATGGAAGGGGCGGGACTGGATCTCAGCGACCCTCAATCTGGTCCCAACCCCCTTCAAAAATGAGTTTCTTCGATGGAAGAACGCTGGTACAACGGGGGCTCAAGTTCACTTTGTGTTGTGAGCCCTCCCCCCAAAAATGGAGCCAGGGCATAGTACAATAAGCTGTACAGCTGCAGTGCTCAGGAGGGAACTCCTCCAGTCCCTGGTATCCATCCATCCACACAAGTTCAGAAGCAATCAGCTCACGTTCCGTTTCAACAAGATTTTCCTATATGAATTTCTATTCCTAAAGTTCATTTCTAATTCAAAATCTAAGTTTTACGTTGGTTTTAAATAACAAAAATTAATATTAGGTACTTGAAAATATAAAATCAATACTTAATATTTTTTCGGCCGAATTAAACCGACATTATGAGATCCAGGAAGAAACTGTTATTGATTCTAAATTCGAGCCAAATGAGCACAATTTTTGTATGTATATATTAATCTTTTATATTACATTTGTCTACATAATGTTTATTTAATTTTTTTTTATATTTATTATTTATAGAATTTTTCTATTTATGTGAATATACTTGAACAAGCGGCACCTGAATGGGCACTGGTCTTAAAACGACCACCTGAAATTTCGAGTCAATTTTATTATATAAAACTCCTTTTTTTCTTCGTTGAAATTATTTTTAAAAAATAGTTTAAAAGTAGTGTTTCCCTATAAAGTGTTAAATCTTGTAAAACAACCTCATGGAATTTTTTTAAACTTAATTGTCCAACAATCTAATTTTCCTTTTCCCCTTTATCCCTTTCTATATAATCCTGAAAGAATAAAGTGGCCGAAACATTACCAACACATTGTTTCCCTTTGTCGGCTCTTTTCACCTCAAAGAAGCCGACTTATACAAAATTGTCTCTTCTATACCCACTTCCTTCCCCACCACTTCAATATCAAACATATATAAACATAAAACAGTAAAATCTCACTGGCGCTCTCAACACGACATGGCACAATTACACAGAAGACAAACACTTTGAGTGAGTAGAAATACTTTGATAGAATATAAAATATAATTTTTGCATTGTATAAATTCACTTTTACAAATTCTATATGTATTTTCTAAATGTAAATTATGTTTGTAAATCCCAGGCCCTGAAGATGGTCTCAATAAACGATCGAAACGTTGGCACGATAAAGAAAATATTTTTCTGATACCTACATCACACCAGACCGCATCTCACGATATCTGAATAATTTTTTTAAAACTTTTATATAGTAACAAACATTTATGTAGTATTAACTATTTAATGTTTAAAAAATTAACAATGTTCACACTACACAATCCTAATATTCTGTCTTTAAAAACATTAGTTTTTAAAAGGATTAGAAAGTCTAAAGACATTGCATGACCGTTCCACCATATTATGAATTATTTACGTAAAAGTGTTTTAATTTTTTTTTTTTTTTAAACAATATACGGAACCCGCTTATTTTCGTGCGGTGGAGGGAAGCGTTATCCAGAGACATCTCTGAATGGTTAACTAAAAAAACGAAAAAACTAACTACGAGGGCCGGAATGCTTTGGATTGCGCAACGGAGCTTTGAACGGTCGGGCCGAAAGTTCATACAAATTGACCTCTAAGCACTTCCTGAAGGACTTCAACTTTCGAATTGAAATTGCTCATCCATCAGCCAAATCGGCGAAGAGGGTAAACAAATCCTTGCCCAAATCCATGCAGACCGATGTAAACCGTTCCTTTAATTGAAGCAACGTTATAAATATAAATTAGTTTTTAAGAATTGACGTATTTTTATGCACTGCGGCCGTGGTTTTGGTATCCATTACATTGAATATAATGAATAATACTTTAATGGAGGCGTCGGTGGCTGCAAGGTTCAGTCTTTGACGCGGCGCTCATCACTGTAAGGTAAAGGTCCCGGGTTCGAATCCAGCGGCCCTGCATTCGAATCCGACATACATACAAATAATTACGGTTTATAGTTGAGATGAAAAAAAGTTAATGGCACGAGAGGGATTCGAACCCACGACCTTCGGCTAGATACGCCGCTGCTCTACCACATGAGCTATCGTGACCTCGATCCATTCGGACATCAACTCCCCATCTCAACCTCACCTTACGAATTTCAAATCAAAAACACCGGCACCCTGAGGGTTTATATGACCTCTGCTGTTGCAAACCCTAATAAAAAAAATAATAATAATAATACTTTAATTGTATTGAATTAAAGATTAAAAAATTGTTTGGACAGGCTTCGGTCAAATAAAATAAGTCAATCTGCCTCAATTCAAACTACCCATACAATGCACATAGGTCACACTAGCGCCCACCGAAAATTTTTTTTTAACAATGTGCGGTGTTCCAGGCAGTTTAGCATCATCAACAACTATTTGCAGTAAAAAAGACGATTTTTTAGCATAGTTTAATGCTTTGAAAAAATGCTTTTTCGATGTCAATTTAACTCCCTATTTGGATGCGTTCCATTCTTTCAATTTCTAATTGGCTCGCAACCATTTCGAGTTATTCGATCATCTCTAATGTATGATGATAATAATCCAGCACATAAACTATAGTATCAGGAAATTTTCTATAGTCAGTCTGATCATCCCCCAATTAAGATGATTTTCCAAGCAACACAAAACCATTCTCCACCTCTTCTTAACGTAAGCAAGATAATAAAAATCTGGGGGGGGACACTAACGCAGGCAAGAAGCACACGAAAAGATTCATAGAAGGACCATCCGAAAACTTACTGGAAGGCAACCGCAACTATGATTCTAGTTGGTCTCCTGACAGGAACTGCCATTAAAAAAGCACATGGACCAGATAGGACAGACAGAAGAAACACAGTGCAGATGCTGCCAGGAAGAGAAGGAGACCGCAGAACACATTTTTTTGTTTTGGTGAAGGTAGGTGCAGATTCTTCCAACTAGAACATGAATAGCCACAAAGAAGAACCTTCACTAGAATCCACTGGCATGGATATGTAGCTTCATTAAAAACCTAAAGCTGGCCACTGCGTTATAAAAACTGGGGCGTACAATCAACTCAGGTCGAGGTCGCCAAGACTTTTTCAAATTTTGATTAAAAATGGAATCTGTCTACCAAGAATAATATCATAAATCAAGATAATTGTTCGCATAAACTTTATAATCAACTTAATCATTATCATTGCAAGAAAAGTCAGAATGAAATTTTTCTAGTTTATTTAGCTTGCAATGCACTTGAATCGTAAAATAGTTATGTATTAATTTAAACACTTTGACATGGCGGTTATAGGGACGGCTGATATGTCACTACGCCTGCCATTGTCTTGGCGTCATCCGGGTAGGGTATAGTGGGACCCTGGACGCGTCTTGCCCCGAAGAATAGGGAATGTGAACTTTTTCCGGGGTTATTGTTTTTATCTACATCTTCCAAAATCCCCTGATCAAAAAAAAGATCAAAGATTACCCTTCTTGCCTCCGGAGAAGAGGCGCTGGGGGGGGGGGTCGTATGGGTATCTCAACCTTCCCGTTGTCCTTGTTGAGAGGCAAATGCCGACAGGAGAAACCAAAAAATAAACATCATGTATCATAGAAGTTATTATTTGAAAGGAAACGATCGACTTGGGTTTTCTCGCGTTCGACTTTCAAACGGTCTTTTCCTGGATTGATGCAACGATACCTTCTAATTCAAACGTAATTAGAATTTCCCAGAAAAAAAAAACAGAACATATCATGTCATCATGATGTTTACCACTTCGCCGGACCTTTTGTCACCACTCGGACGATTTTCATTACTAGCTTTTTCGGACAATCGGCTTTATAATTGCTAATTGTATCGCCTTCAATGGCATTTCGTTCATTGTTGTCGTGTATTTAAACAAAAGGACCAAAGACTGCCCCCGTCATTTGCATTCTTTTCGAGCCTTGATTTGATAATTAACGCCTTTAATCGAAATAAAAACAAAAATAGAAATTAACGTGATTGAAATTTCTGAGCGGGTCACTTTTTGACAATAATATAAACAATAGTGTAACATCTAACAATAGTCTAATCCTTAATAATTTAATAATATCAAGTATTTACCATTATAATATTTACTTCTGTTATAATTCCCGCTTTTCGAACGTTCAAATTGAGCGCCATTAAAAAATCAGCTTCCCATTGGAACTTTGCGTTGGCGGGGGTGTTAACTGTTGCAATTCATGACGATAGATGTAGTTGTAGAAATCCTTCAAACTGATGATGAGATAAGATACGAAATGCGGGGTGACTAAATGTTTTCAAAATTCGGCCCTGTCACAACTGAGGTTGGTCGTGGTGATGCCCCTGGCGGGAACTTAGGCAGAGGCTGTCTTTATCTGGGATCTTCGTGAACTTGCGATTGACCAGCGTACCCGTTCGCGGGTGCGCTGGTGGGGTGACAGCATGTAAGCGTTGAAGACGTAATGATCATGCCTTATCCCCTCGATTCCATGGGCGAGCGCTAGGTTCGGATAGTGAATCGGCGGTGCTCAGGATCGTGTGTGCTTTGCACAGCTGTGCGTATGACCACCTACGCTTGGCCTATGGCGTCCTTCGAATGAGTGTAGCAAGTGTAGGCTTAGTGCAGTGCAAGACCTTTGACCGTAGGCAGTGCTCACCTAGGGGGTGGGTAGCAATCTCACTTATATCCGAAACCGTTGTCGGGGCGTTCCCGATAGTTTCTACGCTAGAGGAGCCTCTGCACTCAGAGAGATAGAGTCGCCTTCTCTATCTAGGGAGTACGCGGGAGAGCGGGCCGATGTATTTCGGTCAGCTAGCCCTTTGCGTGCGGCATTTACCATTCAGACGAGGTGGGAGCGAGGTGGTAACAGCCCTTCGGAGTGCGAAGCCTCTATATCGTCGCTAAGGCGGCGGTGCGTCAGCTCCCATTTTGAGAATCGGACTGTCCGGTAAGAGCTTGATTGCTTAGGTACGGACGTTAAAGATCCTCATGTCATCCTGACTATGAGTCCGGAAAAGAAATCCGAATCATTGAAAAACAACTTACTGTGAATAGGAACTACCTTTTTGTTTAAAAAAAGGATTGAAGATTTTGCATGAAAGAGACTCGTTGTCATGTAGTGTAATACAGCTTGCATAAAGAAAAAATTCTGTAAGTTTTTGGCCATTTATGGCTTTGGAACTTTGGAATTAATATAATTGCGAACTTTGCTTTTAAACTCTCTGGCCATTCTGAGTTACTCTGTTCACTGCGATTCAAGAATGGATTAAGATCAGAGATTCAAGGAAATCAAGAAATGGATTTTGAGGTTAGTCCCTTAAACGAACAAGATCTTACAGATGAGCACAAAGTTTTTGGGAGAAAGCGACCTGGCCCACAAATTGCTTACAGAGACCCGACAAAAGTGCCGCGTATCCAAACTACTGTGAGTATTCCAATCCCTACAAGCAATCAATATCAATTATTTTCTGACAGTGAAATCTCAAATAAAAATAGTACAGAAACAAAAGAATCGAAACCTCCTCAGATTTACATTAAAAACGTAGTGAATTCACTAACATTGTACGGGTGCCGAGTATATGGATCGGCGAAGTATTCCAATATTCAAAGATTACAAAGTTTTCGATCCAAAATTTTAAGACTAATTGTTTCTGCCCCTTTTTATGTAAACAATAATACACTTCTTTTAGCGGCGTCGGTGGCCGCAAGGAAAAAAATGCTTTCTCTCTGCCCATAATGCCAAACACATAATCTGCTGGTTGTATATAATACATATAGTTGTAGATACAAATAAATGAAGTAAAAAAAGCAAAAGAAAAAAGGACTGAACATTGATAGTCTAGTCCTTCCTAACATTTTAGCTGGTGAAGAACAGTATCGGGGGCCGCGGTAGCCGAGTGGTTAGCGTGAGAGACTCTAGGTTAGTAGACCCCGTGGTCGCGGGTTCGATTCCCGCCGTCAAAAAAAAAAAATTTCAATTCCCTTGTATCAAATCAGACACCAAATACTACAATTTTAAATTAATAGCGCTTGGAAAATAAAACTCGAATTTCTAAACAAGGTTCAAAAATATGGTCAAAACAGTCCAATTCAGTTAAGTTTTTATCAATGCTTAAAATTTGTAACTGTTTACGGTAAGAGAAAATTCTATTATTTTCCTCATTTGCCTTTTTAGACATTTGCCGCATGGCTCATACTGGAAATTTAAAAATACATAAAAATGTTCATTCTTGTGGTAGCCGAGTGGTTAGCGTGAGAGACTCTCGGCTAGTGGACCCCGGGGTCGCGGGTTCGATTCCCGTCTTCGCCAATTAAAAAAAAACCGCTGCCCTACCAATTGAGCTAGTGTGAATCAGACACCAACTTCCCATGCCAAACTACCTTTCGAATTTCTCCTCCTTTTTTCAATTTTTTTACTATAGCTCAAGTCGTTAAGGATAACCGTTCGAATTTTAAGGAATTTTTCTTTTTACCTGATTATGTAAATAAAATCGAAATAGTTCATGTAGTATTTCCAAAATAATAAACAAACCATAAGGGTCCATAATTGATAATCTTTTGTCATATAACGAGAAAATTGCTGTAGTCTCATTTTTAAAAAGATTTTTCGAAATTTGATTAAAGATCACCTCAAAGGTGAACTTTGATGGTTGAGTCTGCATGTTTCAGTTTACTGAATTAATTCTAGTGCTAAAATTGATCAAATTTATGTTTAAATGTGAAGCCCGGTACAACGTGTAGATCCAACTTAACCTGATTTCTGCTGAAAAACTCGTTTAAAATATGGGGTAATCACGTTTTAAACATTCATTCGCCCACTAATCTTGGAATGAGAGCAGAATTTAAAAAAATCTATGTCGAATAGAACTGGCATTATTGTATTTATAGATTATTAAAAATAAGTGAGTACGGATAAAAGATATAAATACTATGTTGAACTGCAAATAACGACAAAATAAATTTATTCCTAAAAATTTATTTATTAATTTATTTTTCCAATATACTTATATAACATCATTTACATTAAAAACATACCTAAAAATTAATTGATAGTTAGTTCCTATCTAAAACTAAATTCGTTCACTGTAAGTGTACATTTCATTCAAAATTTGAACCAAGAGAATTTCACCAACGACTACGGTTCAAACTGATCCTAGTTCAACTGCTAGTCAGCGTTAGCATAATTGTGTACCTTTTACAATAGATATTTCTCGAGGGGCAAATATATCCGAGCTCCCGGAATTACGGGTACGAGTCAAATAGAGAAAATATGCAGTCTTATATAAGAAACCTTGGGTTCCGCCTTAGGTCTTACCTCAGTGGACTTTCACAACTACAATTTTCCCCATTTTTTTTATTTATTTTTTAACGCTTTGTTTTAATTGTGAGTTCGATCGAAATTTGACAACAACAATTTTTTTGTTAACTGTTAGATTAATGCTGTTCCTTCCCGATATGAAGTTGTTCTAGTGTGATTCACAGTTTGATGATCACGTTAACCAATGGGGTTAAGTACATCGATCGATAACTTTGTCGTTCCGCTGAATCACACTTAATAATTTTAAATATGTAATTATTTCTACAGTCGTTTTGTTGTATGCTGAATACAAACATCTCCAGAAATGCTTGACACTTATCGACAGTCATCCTGTGTACACTGCTGTTTTTAATTGCTATCATTATAATATTTTACTTTTAATATTTAACGAGTAATTTATCTATTGTTATGTGAAAAGTATTAACTTGTTATTTAATAATTATAAATATTGCTATTATTTGTAGAACCCTGATGAAGACTTTAATGAAGTTAATTCACTATTTTCGTGGTCCGCTCGATCAACTAATACATCACGATTAATTACGGTAGTTGAGATGAAAAAAAATTAACGGCACGAGAGGGATTCGAACCCACGACCTTCGGCTAGATACGCCGCTGCTCTACATCCTGAATTATCGTGACCTCGATCGACTCGGACATCAACTGAGGTTGAGATGGGGAGTTGATGAGCCGAGGGTTGTGGGTTCGAATCCCTCTCTCGCCATTAACTTTTTTTCATCTCAACTAAAAACCGTGATTAATTGTGACTTTAATAAAGGTTGAAAGCTTGTTTTTGATGACCGCATCCCTGATCTCGAACTTACTAAAGTTCCTCCTTCCTTCGTCACATACTAAAGTATATGAATATATTGTCAGACACAGCTCATGTTTATCTTAAAGAAAATCAACTGATAAATCACGGGTTTTCTAGGAATATTTGATGAATACAATTTTCATGGTTTTATGTTGGATGATATTTTAGTTTGGGTGGCCATTCGAAGATTTTCACACTTTTTTCCGTATGTTCTTTCAGTGTGTTGTACATTTTTTGGTGCTAGAGACTTTAAGAAAGTTTTCACCGTTCCAAATTCAATCTTACAACAATAAAAATATTATTAATTTATATTAAGTTTTTATGTTTTTACAACCTGCAGTATCTTATTTAATCATAAAAATAACATAGGCCATTCGTCAAAAATAAACATGAAACAAAGATATAAACAAAGATGAAAACAAATACGTATTAGACAGTAGATCAATCAATACAAGAGAAATGCATTTTCGTAAAACGCATTGATAACAAATAATTTATCAAAAGCTGTTCGTAGGATTAAGTATTTGGAGGAATAGTCGAATAAAAACGGCGCGGCGCCTACCGTACGTCTAGCCTAGCCGCCGCGTCGCGCCTGGAATTGAAACCAGTTCCAGGCGCCGGACCGCAATTTGTCGACAATTAGTAGCTGAAAGAAAAAAATCTGCCAGTTATGTTTTTGTTTTTTTATTAATAACAACAATCTTTCATCCAAATCGTTAGATTACACGTTATTTCCTGTGTCGAAGATGGATAAGATCATCCTAAGAACACTCCTCCAATCTAGTAGTTGCGAGGACATGCTTAACCAAACAGATAAATCCTTTACTAAATGAAATAAGAAAAATTTTAAAAATGTTTTAGAATGAAGAGTACATACTGCTTCGCCAAAAATAGTAGCCCACCTGGAAATTTTGATTTTTTGAACTTGCCTTTTCTGTGATATTAAAATATATATTTTTTATCCATACAATAAAATATATCAAAAACAAACAAATTATTTATAAAAGATTTCAGTAAGAATATAAAACATTACGAAACAAACATGAAAATCTTTAAAATCACATATTACCTTTCATAGTTCTTATTGCACACTCTAATCTTCTCATCGTGCTCATAATTAACCCTTTAAACATCTTGAGGAATTTCTTCCCCAATCTCAAGTAGCGTAAATTTTAACGTTGTGACATATCCTTTGCGAATGTAAAGCATTAGCCCATTTATGGTACAGCCACTTCGGTTGGAAATGTCTCACCCCAAAGGAGATCCACGAAGGAAATGGCTATAAGCTAACGGGGTTCGACAATACACCTGGTTAGGTCGCAGTGGAGGACAGAAATTCATCAACCCTCTCAAACATTATTTTAAAAAAAATTATTTCCAATGAACATCCAATTCACGCCATATCTGAACCACCTCCAATGGACCTTCTTCCGACAGGGTTGCATTAACTGTAGTGCTATTAAGCTGTTCAATAAATTCGAACCCGTTCTCCTGGTGAATGGAGATAAAACCAGGGATCTGAATATCTAACGTTCAATAGTTTCTGTCCAATGGTGGTTTGAGACACTGCTGCCTTTCTGGGAAAAACTCATTTGTGCAAGTCTCCTTTTTACTGACTGCGCTAATGGACACATCCCGAACAATTCGACGACTTTGAGCTCATTTCAGAAGCAGTGAAAATACTATGTCTCAAGGTGTGAACTCTGGCAAATAGTTGTCCCTGGCTCTAGGGTGACCCAACCCCGGTCTCTCAGTACACCTCGACGTTTTCTGGTACCGCTGAATACCCGACAACCGTCGTAATCTAAAATTCTGGCAGCGTAACTCAGATTTCTTCCATCCTCAACAAATGCAATATACTTGCCCGATGATTATGGATATTTTCGTAATCGTTTTGTATTTTGCTACCAAAACAATAGTGGCTAAAGACAATTTTTAAAGAATTGAATGCCCTTGTTTTTTGTTTTTTTGCTGGGGCTTCCGACATCTACGTCATTTCAGCCCCTAACTAAATCTATATATTCTATATTCTATATCCATTCATACAAATAAATACATTCATACACTCATTCCTTTTGGTAGGTGGAGTACTTGATATTCCTCTACCGACCTATACTTAAACTGGGGTAATTTTATTAATATTCCGCCGTCGACCCCGAACACAACTCGCTTTCATCGTACGAGGGGCGATGATGACTTTATACTCACCCTCACCCCTCGCCACTCAAGCTAATAAATACATGCACTCAGACAAAACATACAGACACAACACATAAGACGTACTATATACAATAAACACCCCAATTTCTCCTAACAAGCGGAACACGGGACTCTGAAACTCGCTACCGTGCCCGAGAATATTCACCCTCACCCCTCGCCAGTCACGCTAATAAATACATGCACTCAGACGAAACATACAGACACAACATATAAGACATACTGTATACAATAAAACAGTCCAATTTCCCCTAAAGAGCAGAACAGGGGACTCTGATACTCGCTACCGTGCCCGAAAATATTCGCGTTATATTCACCCTCACCCCTCGCCATTCACGCTAATAAATGCATTCACTCAGACAAAACATACAGACACAACACGTAAGACATACTATATACAATAAAACACCCCAATTCCTCTTAAAAAGCGGAACACGGGACTCGCTACCGTGCCCGAGAACCCTTCGTAGGTCCGGCGGCATGCCTACACGCTCTCTGTATGGAGCAAAGGCATGACACGCCTCTATTATCTGGGACACATCGAGCAACCTTTCTCTGCATAAGAGGCACCTGCGCGGGCTTTGGCCCAAGAGCAGGTGCCCACGTGACAACTGGGTATGGCCAATACTCAGTCGGGCGAGTAAGATCACTCGTCTCCTGGTAAGGCTCTCTGACGGCCATCTACCTGTCGTGCTCTTGACTTAAGTGCCCTTGTTGATGTTTTAGTTGTAGAAAGTTTAAATCAAATTAGGAATAATGCGGTTTCTCTCACAATCGGCGATAAAACATTTCGGTCTTATTATAATGGTTAAATAGCATTCAAAATTGAAGTGCGCCTCTTTTTGTGGAGCAGTGTATATTCATACAATTTTGGTTATGAAGTTTAACTTGTATTCTTTTGATTTATGTTGTATTTTTAAATGGATTCTCTCAGCGTGCAGAGTTGAATGAACTTTTTATTTGGCTGTTTGTATTCTACTTTCCTAGATCAAGTTTGTTATGAAGATCCATTTATCATTCTAGTTCACCTATTCTCACTGCATAGAAGGCCTTTAGAATCGCCTAGCCTCGTCGACTAAAGATGTAAACTTCCAATTTGTACATTTCTTTATTCGCCTATTTGTTTTATTGCTATCTGATTTTCTTTTAACGTTTCACAAAAGGATTTTTGATTTTTCGGCAATAGAATCTCTCAAATCTGCATCTGTTTTCACATGGACGGAATAACTCGGTACTTGAACAAAAAAATTTGATCCAACTTCCGTTGAAAGGTGAAGGCCCTCACGACAGATCGACAGATGAGTTCATCTTCAGTTGATCAACTAAATTTGAAAAATTGAAATTAGAATCGTGAGAATGCGCCTTTAAGAGGAAATTCTTTCCAAATACAATAACATGGTACGTAGGGAAATAAAAACATAGCCTAATATAAATTAAAACATCAAATTTGCCACTTTTTGTACGAGTTCGAGATACATCGCACACCCACAAGAAAAGTGACACAACTCAACAAACTTTTTGAAAAAAAAAATTACAGTAGAAACATCTAAGTTTACTTTTTCCACTTACATATTATGTACATATTTCATGGCGATAGGAAAACTGGCATGATCCATCATTATTGTCTTTCGTTTCTCCAAGGCTTAAGCGGACAAAACTTAAAAATGCCAGCTATACTAACTCTCAAAAACTATCCCTTTTTGAGTTGTCATACTTTGCTTGCATGTATTGGCTCTCAGTAATTTAAGTTAATTTGTTTTCTGTAATGAAGATGGTGGTCAACGAATGGCTGTAAAGTTATGAACATTTTTGTCGCAACAGAATAAATAATCAATAAGTAATAAGTTTTAAGTAGTAAGTACAATACATAGTAAGTTTTACCAAGATTATTTTTGATCCAAATGGATCCTTCTGGAGTCAGAGCTCATTAATTACATAAAATTATTAAGAGAATTTTTTCCTCATGTTCAATCAGCATAGTACAGAGAGAAATAATGTTTAAAACATAGCCTAATGTAAATGAAAATACCAAATTGGACACTTTTTGTTCGAGTATGAGAATACCTCGCACACCCCCAGAAGAAATGTGGCACAACTCAAAACAAGATGATTTTTCAGGAGAGACAAATGGAAGTTTACCTTTTTTTAGTTATGTATTAAGTACCTACCATTAGTGTTTATCCAAGACTCAAGCGAAAACACAAAACATTAAAAATCCGGCTCTACTGCCCTTAAAAACTACCCCTTTTCGAGTTGTGACAATTGTTTTGCATACATTGGCTCTCGGTAATTTATGCTCTTAGTTTGCTCTAACAATAGTAGTGGTCGGGGGGGGGGCGTCGGTGGCCGCAAGGTTTAGTCTTTGACACAGCGTTCATCACTGTAATGTAAAGGTCCCAGGTTCGAATCAAGTGGTCCTGTATTCGAACCCGACATACTTACAAATAATTACGGTTTTTAGTTGAGATGAAAAAAAGTTAATGGCACGAGAGGGATTCGAACCCGCGACCTTCGGCTAGATACGCCACTGCTCTACCACATGAGCTATCATGACCTCGATCCACTCGGACATCAACTCCCCATCTCAACCTCACCTTATGAGTTTTCCCTCCTCTTACCATATTTCTAATGTCGTGTAATCTGATTGGATTCTCGACGACAATTGAAATGGCGACGGAGAGCTTTAGTGAAGTGTACTTCATTTTAAAATTATTATTAACTTTTTTCGTGGTCCGCTCGACCAATTAATATAACACAATTAATTACGGTTTTCAGTTGAGACGAAAAAAGTTAATGGCACGAGAGGGATTCGAACCCACGACCTTCGACTAGATACGCCGCTGCTCTACCACCCGAGCTATCGTGACCTCGATCCACTCGGACATCAACTCCGAGTCAATCTCAACCTCACCTTACGAGTTTTCCCTCCTCTTGCCATATTTCAAATGTCGTGTAATCTTATTGGATTCTCGACGACAATTGAAATGGCGACGGAGAGCTTTAGTGGTTTACTTCATTTTAAAATCATTATTAACTTTTTTCGTGGTCCGCTCGACCAATTAATATAACACAACGAATACGTACGAATTTTCCCTCCTCTTGCCATATTTCAAGGTGGTAGAGCAGCGGCGTATCTAGCCGAAGGTCGCGGGTTCGAATCCCTCTCGTGCCATTAACTTTTTTTCATCTCAACTAAAAACCGTAATTAATTGTGGTATATTAATTGGTCGAGCGGACCACGAAACAGTGAATAATATTGTACTTACATTTTTTTTTCTGCGCATCCCGAGGGTTTATATGAGGCGTTGCGGATACGAAGGGCGAACTCGACATCAGGTTAATTTTTTTTTTGGTCACCAACCGAATCTAGCCGCTTCAGAAAATGTACAGTTATAGCTTTCATGTTGAGTTCGCCCTTCGTATCCGTCTGAAATATGAAGAGAATGATACGTTGCTGGTTGGATTGTAGTTGGAAACTGCCATAGGCGGGCGGATACTAAGGGCGAACTCAACACCGCACCGCTCCTTGCCCTTCTCTTCGCGTACCGCTGAATGATGCAATCCTTCGTTTAGTTTGCATAAAAGCTTGTTTCGTGCAGTGTTTATTTTGTTGCAACTGTTATCGTGATCTTATTATGTGCAGTAATGGATGTTAACAATAATAGTGCGTTTACTGGATACTCCAGAAAACGAGTGAAAAAGGAGAATACATGGAAGACTGTTTGTTGTTGCCTCCAGCTAAACTTAATGACATCAGAGATCTCCTGCCATACGTTCCGTTACCGTGGTCAACATACTTTAATAATATTATTGAAAATAATCAATATTCCATGCCCAAGCTCAACGAGGAAACGGAAGATGACCAACCCGATTATGACGATTAAAAAATTAGAAATTACAATTCCTTTTCAAACTCATTTTAATATTATTTTATGTACGTACGTTTACAGAATACAGACTTTATAAAATAAAATGTGTGTTTTTTGATTAATTGAAGTTCAACCAAATTCATGACAAATCTCTAGATGGGGTAACCATGAAAAAACAAAAAATTAGGCATCCTTCAACGAAAACAGGTTTAATCTTTTTTGTTGAGTTCGCCCTTCGCATGTCAACGGAAAAATTATTTTCAAATGCGTTTTTCTCAACACCTCCATTTGTTGAGTTCGCCCTTCGTATCCGCAACGCCTCATATGACCTCTGCTGTTGCGAACCCTCGTTAAAAAATATATATATCCATATAGTAAGTTTTACTACATGTGTGCTTTTCTCCTGGAGCCAGGGCTAATTAGTTATATAAAATACCAAATTAATTATATAAAAATGTTGTTTTATGCAAATAGATCATCCAAAATAACAAATAAAATATATAAAAAATCGTTGAAACTATAAAATAATAAAAAAGTTAAAAGACAACATTGTTAAAAATTATGACAAAAACATTATAATTAAGAATGCTATAACAAATTAATTTCACATTACGAAAAACATATTTGTACAATTGTTTTTTTGGAAGGAAATGCGACTCCAGTATAGCATAAAATCCTTCGCTGGGCAAGAAGAAGTCGAAATGTGCACTTTTCTTGATATGTCCTCTCTCCGATGCTTTAAACTCGACACAGAACTAAGGTATGCCACTTTCTTGACTTGTGAATAGTGGTTCACGTCAGGTCAAAATTGACCCATAATTCAGCGTAGCAGCTAAGAGTCCACCTACAGATGTGCCATTTTTCCCGTAGCAACATAAACCCCAATACATAAAAAAAAACTAAATAATCCGGTTTGTGCAATTTTTCGGCTTGTGTCACTTTTCTTGTGGGTGAGCGACATAATCATTTTTTACAGCTTCAACTCATTTACTTTCGAATTTGTAATTTCAGTTTTAATATTCATCGAAGTGGAAAGTCGTGAGTTCGAGTGTATGAAACTGTTACTCAGTGGAAATCTGACTGGAACGTTCCGTTATGCGAATGTCCATGACGTAGTTACTAGTTTTATGCAAAACCTTGTAAAAAAATCATCCTTAACTGACACGTCCGCAAGATTCCACTATAACATTTACTTGCTCTAAACCTTTCCCGCTATGTATTTACGTGGTACACTGAGATTTCATACGAATTGCTACGGAAAGCTCGAATTTTTGAAGCCACAGAAACACATTTCATGTTCATTGTTTTCAAATAAAAAAATTTTTGAACGGACTTGATCTTCACTTTTTGAACACTTGCGTACTTTCCGCATAGAGAATCGAGGACGATTTGCTTTCAATTGTTTAATTTTCTTTGAAAATAATACGCATCCAGGGCACACTTGAAATACAAATATTACACCATAAATTTTAACGCATGCCTTTTTCCGCAAATTTAACAGGCTGAACTATTTTTTTGTTCTTTTACTTGGGATATGCACATTCAATAGTTATTTCCTTTTTTCCTAGTAGTCAGGTGAGAAAAGCCTCGTCGCTGCCGAGGGTTCGGTATCCGCAAGGCCGTTAGCCCACATATTTCCATTTGACAGACGAAGATAACACGGGATGTGGGCAGGTCGCATTCTCTAGGAACTCACTTGTTGAAAGTTTTTGATGTATTCGTAATAAACATTGATGCAAGAAAAATGTTTTGCTGTAAACATTAACGCACCAACTTATGCTATGCGCGGAAATTTGCACTGTGCTTCTATCTTAATTTTTGCATATTATTATGTTGGTTTTTATCCATCTTTCACGCTGTATTTTTTCTTGTTTTTTGTTTGAGCTTGTCTATTCGTTTTGCCTTGTATACAGGATGATACCGAGTTAAATGCCAATACTGACATGGTGGATTCACTAAATAAAACGAAGTTGTGACACTAGAAAAAGGTTTTCTATCTTGACTCTTTCTTTAAATTCCGATTTTTAGCGTCATTAAAATACAAATCGGACCTTGATGTCCCAAAATGCATGAAACTTTCTACAAGGTAACATTTCCGTGGAAATATTCGCGCTTCTGTATTCAAGTAGCCGTATGACTTTTCCATAAATTTTGTGGGGATTTCATCAAAGTTACATTTTTTTTTTCTCCCGGCCGGCTAACTACTAGAGCCATTGCCGGCACCTCACATATATAAAGTTCTCGCATTTTTCTTTGTTTCATTTCAACTTTATCTCTGCCTCATTCACTATATTTCTTTTTTTAATATTGTTTCTACCCACCAAACAGAGGAGTGTCTTGTTGTTCGTTCCTACCATCCCACTAGTGGTTTGTTAAAATTACTTCAGTATTTACAGACTAACAATACCCACTCATGCCAAGAAAATGATTACCTAATCTACAGTTGGCAGGACTCAGAGTACAGGTGCACGGCTGAGGTCCTGCCCCTATAACTAAATAAAAGGTCGGTAGAATAGTCCTAATCCTACCGACTTCCTTCCATTCGTGCTAATAAATACATTCATACAGCATGTACAGAAATTCATTCATCCATTAGGCTAATTTCCTTTTGGCGGGTTTGTGGAGTATTCAATATTCACCGACCATGTGACCACATGATACATACAAACCATTCGCACTAATAAATACATTCATATTGGAGAGGTCGCAGCATCTAGGTAGTATTACTACAATCATGATAGCAGTGAGCTGTCCTTTACTCCACCCAACAAATATGCAATTACCTAAACTAATTCGGTGGGCCCGTGAGCACTCGATATTCAGTAAAAGCCTCACCCAGATATACCTCATCACCCACGCTAATAAATACATTCAAACTGAAAAATGGAGATATACCACGTGTGGTTGGTTATATGTATCAATAAGTATTTTTCTATTTTAAGTACCTAAAAGATTATCTTAAAGTCACTGGTATGCATAAGAACAATTTCCAGATTAGAATAGATGGTAGGTCACACCGTTCTCGGTGCTCTCTTATCTTATTACATTCCTCTAATATGTGTCTCGCCGTTACCTGGTTTCCACAGAGTGGGCAGAGATTTTGACTCCTACCCACTGAAAGGTGGCTGTGCGTGAGACGGGTCTGACCTATTCGCAACCTTGTTAATATTATTTTTTTACGTTTTTCCAAATTCTCCACGGGTCTCACCGTACTTTATTGTGATTTTATTATTGGCACAGTTTATATTTGCACTCTATACGTGATCGAATTGTACAAGTTTGTAACAAACTTGCTTTTCAAACCGAAATGAGTATGAAATTCCAAAAAAATATATATATACCGCTTACAAAACCAAGAGGTACAATGATTATAAAATTGTTTTAAATCTTTTATAATTAATTAATTTACAGTTTTAATCTTTCTATAATTAAACCTTATAATGGTAAATAATATTTATGAATTTTAAAACTAGCACTGCTGTTCAACACTTCATTCAATCAGTAAGCTTCTTTTTCGACTTACTATAGCACAAAGGAAACATAAGTTGGAACGTTTGGAATGTTTACCACATGGCGGTGAAAATTTATTTTAAAAGCTTTTCATTTGATGACAGGAAGAAGCGAAGACGTTAAATAGGGTAGACGCATCTTTATGAACAATGCCCGGTAGCGACTTGTCAACTATGATTTGTTTTTTGTTTTTTTTTACTTGGGATAAACGACTCTTAGTGGAGGTACAAATAATCCCCCATGGCCATAAATCAATCATTTCTGTTTGTTTTGACGCCCGTCGACCATAAGGAATTTTTACCTGGCAATCAGCCTGGTCTCCACATTGTTGCTTAGAAGATCAAGATCTTTTTTTCTTAAGACGTTCAAATCACATTGTATTGACATTTACATTTGGATAAATAGTATAGTATAATAAATGTTGGCAGACCAAACTTATCCTACATGGCTATACCCTTCACTCTTTTAGAAATTTTACCATTAAAAAGTAATTATTGATTTGAAAAAAAAAATTTAGTCTGTAAGGAGTCAGATAAAAAATATAAAGAAACACAATCTACAAAAAAACAATAATTATAAAGAATACTTCACGATTATAGAAATTTTACCATTAAAAATCTATTCCTTGGTTTGACAAACAATCAACAATTCTCAACTTTTAGTTTGTAAGGAGCCAAATAAAAAATATAAAGA
>CM077112.1:9682558-9693003 GCA_039619505.1 Cimex hemipterus | reverse complement strand
AAAAAATCAACAATTCTCAACTTTTAGTTTGTAAGGAGTCAAGTAAAAAATATAAAGAAATACAACCTACAAAAAACAATAAGTATCAAGAATGTTTCAATCTTCTAGACATTTTACCATTAAAAAAATAATCATTGGTTTGCCCAAAAATCAAATCAATAATTCTCAACTTTTTGTCTCCGAAGAGTCAGGTAAAAATATAAATATATGCAATCTATAAAAAAACAATTAATATACTAATAACAACCCCATTATAATTCTTGATCCGATTAATCAAATAACTTCTTTTAATTAATTAATCTTTATCTAAGTAAGGTTGAATTGAAAAAGTTTCACGGGCGATCTTTCGAATTTTCCCTCCTGTTTGCCATTTTAAATGTCGTGTAATCAGGATTCGATTCTCGACGACAAATGAAAATTCGAAAAGTAAGTTGAGATGGGAAGTTGGTACGTGCGGATCGACGTGACGATAGCTCAAGTGGTAGAGCTGTGGTGTATTTAGCCGAAGGCCGTGAGTTCGAATCCCGCTCTTGGCACTTTTTTCAACCAACATAAAGATTAATTACTAATAACAGTAAATACTCCCAGCCACATAAAATATTATCATGTTCATAAAAATGGTTAGTCATATTTGTTTAATAAACACGTTGCTAGTTATGTAAGTCTATAATTTACAACCATTTTTAAAAATAGTTATTTCATTTGCAAGACGTGACTGAATGTTAGGACCTATCCATGCTTATGGTCAGTGCTGATCGATAGGCTATCTCAAAAGATAAACTCGTAGCTGGCTATGGTTATAATCAATTGTAAAGTGTTTGGAATTTATGTTTCATTAAAAAATTTTCAAAGGAATGTACTACTGTAAAAACGCTTTTAAAAAATGTAAATTGCTTTCGGAAGAAACAACCGGGCCGACAAACAGTTCTGTATAGACATGGGTTGCCATAACTAGAGAGAAAAATATAAAACAAATTTTTTTTTTCTTGTTACTTATTTTGTAACTTTATCGTTTCTTCACGGGCAATCTTCCTGTTCAAATGTGGCTATTTAAGGAGGCAAAAAAAAGGGGTGAACTATCGAAAATAGCCCTCATCCATGAACGGCGATTCGATTCGGTCGGAAAAACAAAACGATACCTGGTAAAAACGAGTGATTCGAGAGCTGTAAGGTCCCTTATCTATTTTATGACATTACATTCTACTAGTTTTTTTATAAACATCGGAAAAGCAGAATAAAAATAAAAAAGACTCAAAATACGTTTCTCCAATAATAGCTCCACTTTCTCTAGGGAATTTTCAACTATAAAAAAATTAGAAACTCGGTGTACAGGTTTTTAATCAGATCTGATTATATTCCTATATTTTGTAACAAGGAGTACGAATGGAATTATACAAAAGGGAATGAGGACTGCCAAGAAAATGAAGTGAGCGTAAAAAAGATCCGATAGGTTAGGCTCGTCGTTGAGAAAGAGGCTGAGGCAGTGTCTAGCAGCTGATATTGCCGCCAGGACAAGCCAGGATTTGAAGGTCAGAGACGTTTTAGCTCCGATGTAAAGCGACACGGCACTCCAGAAGGAGATGACGAGAGAGGCGATCAAACCCAACTTGTACCAGTTCAGACCTGAAAACCGTCAAATCAGCAAAAGTACGGACAATGGCCGTGTAAAACACGAATATATTATCTCACTGAAGTTTATCCACGGGCTTTCCACCGAAGAGAAGAAATGTGAAACTTTGTGCGCGTACGTGAAGACGATTGGCTGCGGTCCGATGACGGAAATAGCGTAGTTGAGATAAAAATGCAGGGCGAGGGCTCTCAAGTAATTCTGGTGCTTATACTGCGGCGAGGACGCTTCTAATCTTAGCCAGGCGTACAGATTGATCGATAGGATGAGGAAAGAGAGTGGCTCTTGACCGGAAGAAACCAATAACAATGGAACGGACAACGCCATGCATACCTAGAACAGAAGCGAAATAATGCTCAATGATACACATAACATGAAGAAACATTTCGTTAGTACCAAGATCAAAAGCAAATAAAAAAAAATTTTTTTTTTTTGCTTTTTATTGTATATTATAACTACCTGCATTTTGGTATCTCGTAATAGTGTATGAATAAGTAATTAAGAAAACAAGAGTGGAGAAACTACCCACTGACAGTACTGCTACCTATTCTTTATTCAATTGTCACTGGATAAAAGATCCCGTGGCCATCGTCTTTTTAGTCGGCAAAAGTTGGAAGAAATTCGTGGGGAAGAGAGGATTTGAATTTGAGGATTTATAGTGGTACATTTAGGTCTATACGGGTAGTGTCGTTGGACACATAAAAGGGAGCATTAAGGATTTTCCTGAGGATGATGGATTGGGCTCTTTGGATGCATAGGATATTGGAATGTATGGCTGAACCCCCAAGTCCATATTGGCTTCACTAGGGTGATATAAAATAGTCTTTTGTCTTGAAATGCTCTGTAACGTTTCATAACGCCTTGTCGTTTCAGTCGTGTGTGCGGATTCCATGTCAGACGTTTGTCAACGTATAGTCCTATGTAGCGCACCTTGTCCGCATTTGGGTCGGGTATTTGATTGAAGTAGACTGGAGGTGGGATCTTTTTGCGGAGAGTGGATTGTTCTGGGTTGAATTTGAGTCTCTTTTTACACCATGATTCCACTAGTGGGAGGTGTTCTTGAAGGTATCGAGTGGAAATGACAGAATCAGAATTGCTTTATTGTCTGCAAAGGTTAGAGTGGTAGATTGAGGGTGGGATGCCGTGTACGCTTGGGGCTGTACACACACTGCCCTGCGGAACATGAGCAAGTAGAAGGTGGTTTGGGGAAGATGCCGACCCTTCAATGACTCGGACGTAGCGTGAGAAAGCTTCGAAGTATAAGGTAGTACGATGAGGGAAGGAAGCCCTGGGTTACATCAAGAAAGGCCCCCAAACAATACTATCCCAACTCAAAAGAGGCAGAAATAGCATCTACGAGGTGGTACTGCTGAACCGCTGAGTTTCCGCTACGAAATTCAAATTTATGGTCGTGGATAACTGTTTTAGAATTAAGGATTGGGAGGATACGTTTTAAAATAAGCCGTTCTACGATTTTTTTCTAAGATAGTAAGCTAATGGGTCTGAAGGAAGTAAGACAATCTGTGTTTTTTTGGGTTTAGGTTGACAGAATGTTTCTAGGGACTAGGAAAATAGGTTGTGCGTGGGAATTAATTAAATATGTAGGTGGTGAATATTACAAGTTTCTTTGGAAGGTGTTTAAGAATTTGGGGAATTAGCGAGTCAAACCCAGGAGGCTTTTTCGGTTTGAGCCGGCGTATAGGATACTGGACATCTGACGGAGTGAACGGGAGAGAACGGTTTAGGAGAAAGAGATAAAGGTGAATTTATGAATTCTTCGATCTGTCGAACATTACCTGGGTCTATGATATTAGCGTGTGGGGTGAAGACAGTGGAAAGTGATCTGCAAAATGATCGATTTTCTCCTCGTCCGATTTGGACCAAGATCCAGCTTGTCGGCGAAGAGGAGAGGATACTTTATGGTAAGATGAGATTTTTCGAGTAGCCATCTAAAGCGATTTATTTTCTGTCGTTAGTTGTTGTGTGTACGGTCTGAATTTATCGGAGCTATAATCGAAAAATTCAAAAATTTCAAGTTACGAATCATTTGTCCTCAGAGTACACTGTTATAGGAGTAGTTATTACAACTTCCTATAGCGTAAATGATTTGTCCTTTATATGGCTAGAACATATGAAACATGATATGACTTATTTTATTTTAAACTAATGAGGACTATGTTTATAGAAGTGTACGAATGTCTATAAGAGCAATGAATCGTTACTAGGAGGCAATTTTCTTAAAGAAAACGTATGAAAAATTAGTGTATTCTCACTTGGATAAGTCTTGTAGAGAGAGTGGACGATCCGAAAACTGTGACTGCAGGACTTGCCAAAATTATCCAAGAAATCGCTCTCATCCAGTTTTCCCATATGCCCAAGTGGTAGAGATCGACAAACCAAATAGCCAAAGTTCCGGCTCCAGCTAATACACCTGTGACGATATGCTCCTTGGCGCGAAGATCCATTCTGTAAGCGCTGAGACAGCCACCGATTATCCATATGGCGGCTCCGACGTTAAGTATGGCCGGGGAGGATTTACCTAATTCCTTCATTTGCCAGAGTAGAGAAGGCACTATCAATATTATAAGCGTCGTACCGACCCAGACGCAAGTGACGTGAGTGGGAACGTATCGAGAATTCATGGTCGATGTCCAAGTTACGTACGGCAGGAAAAATAACATTGAGAAATATATCTTAGAATGTGTCCAATGGATTACCTGTTAAAATCAATATTAATTCTCGTGTTTCAGAGCGATATGTTTCATGAACTTTTTACCTCTACGACTAGAACTGCGAAGGCTACATACATGGCCGATTTGACGATGCCCTCTTTGTAGAACGAAAGCCAAATCCTTTCGGATCTCGAAACAGCCGTCCACCAGAGGAAAACGGGAAGCTCGAAAACGGGTAGAAGATACCAGGGCCACGCCTCCGTCCAAATCACCAAAGCTACGACGACGATCTTGAAGAAGAAGAGAACGTGGGTCAACAGTGTTATTATCATAGGAATCCAGCTCCAAGCAAATCGCACGGGAGGAGGAGGAGTGGCCAAGGTGGAACAAAGTAAGCCGATCCAAGCAAGGTAAGCCATAACAAGTGTGAAGAGAAGCGAACCGCTGTAAAATCCTTCCATTTTGTCTGTCAATAAAAGTTCAGTATTAACATTAAAAAATTAAATTGCTTAAAAATACCAAATCCTCCTTACTTATACATGAGTGAGCTATTTCGATGAGATTTGTTGATTCTTTGAAAACAGCTTCAAAATTTTTCTTTTCCAAGTGCACCGATATGTTAAAAGTGTAATCTGAGTAAAGGCAGGGTGTTAAAGGTATGCTGACTAGTTTTCTAGATAAGGGACCGGCGGAACGAGCCATCGATCTGCATAGCACGCCGAGCTGTAGCGCGTTGGCTGCAAGAGCATAAGGCAACACTTTGGGAGCGACGAAAATTCTCGGAATCTTCCCTCTGGAGTGGACAGGGACCGGGACCCCCAAGAGGGCCGCAAGCAGAGGGCACAAATCGGTGACAGGTCGTACTCCCGAATGGATCACACCGGGCCTCGTACCGTTGCCCCATATAAACACTGGGAGGTGCAGCTCATCTTGAGTCGAACCTCCTGACCTCCCGTATTCGTCAGTGCCGTGACCTGACAGTATGACGTACGCCGTTTGGGATGGACCGAACACGTCTTCGGCGTAAGCTTCGATTTTGGATATGGACGTCTCAACGCTTAGCATCGCATCAGCAGCTCTCGGAGACTTTACTCCTTCAGCCCTCGCTGCGAGATCCATTGTCACTAGGTGTATGAAGAATATACACTTTTGTTTCTTATTAAATTTCCCCTTTTTCTCTTTTAGATGCTAAAACAAGAATATTAGTCTTTTCATTATAGACTGTGTAGGTGTGTAGTGCGGTTTGTATTAACTGTCAACAACTCATTTTTAGTCCTTAAATAAGGTACCAAAAGGTTACCAAGAACCGTAGGAACCAATGAAAAGTCGCTATATTTACTATTTAGAATATTTTATGTAAATAATAATATATTAATCATAAAGTACTTTATACAGGAATCTTAAATTTCGAAAAGGTTAAAGTGTAAAACTCTTGGAACAATTAAATGAACGTCAGTCGGGGTTTAGGGAAAATGTGTGACAATTGAGAAAGAGATGTGGCAGAAACATCTTTTCCAGGCTTATTTTTTATAACCCCGGAAATAAACGTTTAGAGTTAGTTGGTAAACAGTTTAGGGCAAATGAATTTTTGTTTGTAAAAGAGGGTTTTGTGACTAATCAATCAAAGAGTTGTCCGCCGTTATGGGTCATTACTAAATTATATTATAGTGAAGTAAACAACAGTATAAACTTCAGGTTTGCCGCAGACCTTACAAACCACCGATTTGTAACATTTTAACTGGGACAAATGCATTTAACAGCTGGAAGTAATAAGACTAATTTACGGCGCTGTTGAATATTAAAAATAATTCCACATGTTTAAAATTAAAGAAAGTGAATTTGGGAGATGAAAATACCTTGAGCACTTTGTCAAGTACATATTGATCCGGTTTGTCGATGAGACCTTTATTCTCCGGATAGTCATTGAGCCATTGGGTCGGATAGACGTCGGTCAACCAGTTGTCCGGATTGCCGAAGTAACGGGGCGTCGCCTCCGGTCCGAAATAGTAGACCCGGTCCGCCTTGGCGAAGAGGTGGTCCGCGTTGATGGGGGTCGAGAAGAGAAACGAGGTGACGGGATCGTACCTGCCTGTAGCCGCACCGACGATCGCCATCCTGGTATAGCTCATCCTTAGCCCGAAGACGCCCCGGGATGTGACGTTAGACGTGCTCAGCCCGGACGAGTTCCGGAGCCCGTCCACCAGGAACAGGAAGAGCCGGTCGGAGGACGTGCCGTTCTCGTGTGCATTTTCGCGGTTTTGACTCACCTGAACGTGGTGCCCGGGGCCTAGCACTATCTCATAGCACCCCAGTGCCAGTATCAACGCAGTCACCACACATACAGGACACCAAATCCAAATCATTTTCCAATTAAATCATCCTTCTGCGGTATCAAAACTAATTTAGTAACTACCAATGGCTTAAACTTTAACAACAATTTTTGATGTTATTTATATCAAAATACAATTAAAAAACCATGTGTTTTATATTTGACCTTATGATAAAATACTTTACATATAATTATTAACTCCATCACTCGAGTATATATATATGGTATGGTAGGTTCATGGGCTATCAAATAGCTGAGGTCATCGCCGACCCTTGTTTCCTTCTTTTTCTCTGACACTGGAATAATTTTGTTTTACTAGTTTAGAACAGGTATCTTATTAGGAGGGGTTAATAGACATAAAACAAGATTTATTCGCAACCATTCCTTTTAGATTTTTTAAAACTTTTAACGATTGAAAGACCTCAGCTTCTAGTAGAGTATTTCTTTTCTTTTCAATTGAAGACTTCCCACATGTAAAAACGAACTGGTTAAATAATAAGTCGCAGATTAGGAATTTGTACAGAATGTCCGCAAGTATGACGACAGCGGTTGAAAAGTTAATATCCAGGTCCGCCTAACCTCGCTATTGATCTGTTATTAAAACAGTTCGCCTCGCATATTATACAACAGTGAGGAACCATTGTAAACGTGAAAATAATTTGGAGGAGGAAACACAAAATCAATTAAAACAAGCATATCTTGTAATATTTAATGTTCAGTGACTTTAAATGCGACCGTCGGTCCATTTGCATACCTGACAACTTAATTGTCCACCTTTAGAAAATAGTTTATAAATTATAGAAAGGAAGACGTGTTTTGTGAGCTTCTACACACTAGGGATGAAGCGAGATGCCCTCCGGTAATATAAACTCGTTAGCCCTGGCCTAGATAACCATGCCCCTTCCTCTCCCTGACACTCCCTTTCTAAATACGACCGCAACTGTTTTATTTTATTTGCTTTCTCTGATGCTCTCTTGGCGGAATAAAGTGTTTTTATATTGCCACGAAAGCTCAGTCAATGCATAATTTTTCCTCTCTGGGTAGGAAAATTCATTTTGAGGTGTTTTGTATATTAACGGCGTGGATTGGATGCCATGACATGCTTTGATGGAACATGTCACTTTCACAGTTTCTTTAACTTCCGGGATCCCTGTAGATTAATGATTTTCATTTATACCAATGAATGTGATCATTTGTAATATTTTGAATTAAGTTTAAGGTGCAGTAAAACGCGTACTGCCAAACTACTGACATAAGACAGAATTATTACTGCAATTACCATATTCACATCACATAATCAAGTTTATTTTACTAAGTACTACATCTTGTGAGAAATAATGTACATTCGTATTTCTCAACCCATTATTATAATTATCCGATAATTTACCATTTCCTTGAAAACAGGTCTAGCGAACCATCTGTGACTTGTTGACATCGGCAAATAGTGTCATGGTGGTCAACTCATACTGGTGTAGATATAAAAGCCAAAGGTTATTGTCTTTTTTTTTATAGCAAATGCTCTATAATCAAAGAGGGATATAAAACCTGTCTGGTAATTAGCGTCTAATTTGAAATAAATGCTCTGTCACTTCTACCACTGTTACCAAAAGAATATTAAGAATTTATTACATCCTACTGCGTGGTCCGATTGACCAAATAGGTTCTTTCAATTAATTAATTTTTACGTAAGGTATTGGTTGAAATGAAAAAGTTAGGGTCACGAGCGGGATTCGAACCCACGACCATCTGCTAAATAAGACTGCTCTACCACTTGATTATCGTGACTTCGTTCCACTCGGACAGAATTTTCCATTTCAACCCCACCTTTTGATCCTGTTAATTTTTATTTAGAATTTAGAGTTTTCATACCATAATTTAAACATTTCCCACAGACTTGATTAAAAAACCATAGCCTTGACAGCGGCACCTTAGCGTAGGATCATGCACGTGGCTCGTCCTGTGCTAGTAGGAAGTACCTTTATGTACACATTCCTTCACAAAACCGTAAAATTTGGTGATTCCTAATCGGTTGAAAAGTCATTGCCAAAATATATTATATTTCGACGGCATTGTATAAAGGGTTCCGGTACAATATTTCTTTCCTCCTTTAATTTGCTAATGAGCAGAGATCCACTACCACGCGTCATATTGCCATTTCCAGTCTCTCGGATATCCACATGCCTGTGATCTCGGAGACTCAATCTCACAATAATATTGGGAACGACTGGTTCAATTGATGTATTTCCATGGTAAAAGAGGCTTAAGAACTGGATTAAAAGGGAGTCAAGATGAGAGAAGGTAATTGCGTACAAAATGAGTCTTCAAGTCACCTTCACATTTACCATTCTTAGGTAAATCCGTTATTAAAAATGAAGATTAACATTTATTTGTTATTGGTTTGTATTTTCTAATTTTACTTATCCAACTAACAACAGTGTATCGGTTGATTGAATCGAAATTAATAGAACGAGAATATATTCGTTTTTGAGCAGTTTACGAAAAACCGGGCATTTTATGTTTCTCGTCGTTTTTCCATTTTCATCGCCTGCGATTCAAAATTGTCCGCGTTCAGGTGCGCACGTGCGCGAGCCCGTTAGACACGTGATTTCGGATGCCCTTGGACAGAGAGCAAACCACTACCATAGGCTATTATGATACCGTTCTATTTTGACCCCAAGACACAGCCGACGCGTCGGAAACTACAAAAACAACACAAGGGAAGATTGTAAAATCAGTAAATTTTTAATCTATTTTACATTCTAAATCGATCTCTTTGTTTTATTAGGATGAACAAATATGAAAAAATATTAAGAATTCAACGGAAAGGATTATTATATTAGGAATTACTAATTGCAATTGTAATTATAATAAACAGTGAACATTAGAAGAAAATTATTCAGATATCGTGAGATTCCACACCAGACCGCATCTCACGATATCTGAATAATTATCCATTAACAGTCACTAATCTCTACACATTACAAGAAAACTAAAAATTTTACCCCAAAACAAAAGTCCGCTTATTCAGCACAATATAATGGTACAAAATATACCATTATCAATGTAATACTTCATTTCAAGCAATTATTTTACTAATAGTTTCGCCATTTTTTTTTCGGCTGGAGAAGTTACCTCCTGAGCAC
The DNA here is from genome assembly GCA_039619505.1 of Cimex hemipterus. Taxonomy (NCBI): domain Eukaryota; kingdom Metazoa; phylum Arthropoda; class Insecta; order Hemiptera; family Cimicidae; genus Cimex; species Cimex hemipterus. Next base: position 9,683,232 of record CM077112.1, on the reverse strand, counting down.
TGCAGCTGTACTTTAGCTTAGTTTAGTATTAAGCTGTACTTTATCCCTGGCTCCATATTTTTGGGAGAGGACTCGCAAGACAAATGTGAACTTGAGCCCCCGTTGTACAGGTGTTCTTCCATGGAAGAAACTCATTTTTGAAGGGGGTTGGGACCAAATCGGGGTCGGTGAAATCCGGTGCCACCCCTTCCATTTATGAGGGCAGTGTCAATTCCTTTCAATTGCGGCCACCGATCCCCTTAGGCGTCAGAAAAATTCCAGAGGCGTGGGAGGGTATCGAACCCACGACTGCAGGATCTACTAGCCGAGAGTCTAACGTCTTAACCACTCGGTGCCCCCACCACGCCTGTTTACTAGTAATCTAATGTGCATTTAAATAAAAAACTCTCGTTTATTGTTTTGTATATTATTAGGTTGAAAAGAATCAATAATATTATTTCATTCTCTTTTGCCTTTCAGGGCCTATCAATAAAGCGAATTTTCAATTATTACTTCCCACCGTAAATAAGGTGGCACTTTCTGTCAGTTTCAAGGTGTAATTATGAAAATGATTTTTTTAAATACACTACTATACGCATACTCGCACAAAAAAGTGGTAATCTTTAAAAATTTGATAATTTCATATAATTGCCTTTTCAGTAATATATATATATATATATATATATATATATATA
>CM077112.1:9628421-9682158 GCA_039619505.1 Cimex hemipterus | reverse complement strand
ATATATATATATATATATATTTACCATGTAATAATTGCTTCTTTGCTAAAAAAGCAAAAAAATTACTAAATTTGTTTTAAATTTTCAATTAACTCACTATTTTCGTGGCCCGCTCGACCAATTAATATATGACAATTAATTACGGTTTTTAGTTGAGATGAAATATGGAAAAAGGAAGGAAAACTCGTAAGGTGAGGTTGAGATGGGGAGTTGATGTCCGAGTGGATCGAGGTCACGATGCTCAGGTGGTAGAGCAGCATCGTATCTAGCCGAAGGTCGTGGGTTCGAATCCCGTTCGTGCCATTCACTTTTTTCATCTCAACTAAAACCCGTAATTTTTAATTATCATTTTAATATCGCGTATTTCCTCCTTTTGCCTTACTTACATCTCGAAGACTCCCCGGCATACGTTTCATCAAGATGGAAATGTCTCTTTTCTGGAGGTTAGTACAATCCTTTCGAAGAGCCCATTTAAGAACGTGGAGTGTATCAAGAAGTGATGGATTCGTTTTTATGAAGTTACCCCATAAATATTCGAAGGTGCCGTCCACGAACAACAACCAATTCTATGAGTCTCTCCATTGAAATTACTGCTCATCTCTGAGCTACTAAGAAAGGTTGGCTCTGGGAAAAATTACAAGCTTCGTACCTTTCATTTCGCCTTCTCCACACTCTTCCGCGGCCATCTGTAGGTCGTAGTGCAAATATACACTCATCTATAAAAAGAACAACGGCATAATCGTCCGTGCAACTTTCTGTGTTCTGGTCAATTCTGGTTCTCTTATGGCCGAAGAGCCATCAGTCCATATCATGCTGATGAATCCGTTGATCAACAGTAAGGTGCCGGTTTCACCGGTTCTATGGTAGAGCTAGTTTTTCAAAAACATCTGTTTCACAGTGTTTCGTATGGACATCCGATGGAAATAGACTCATACCTGATGGAACGTCCATCACGATTAAGTTTAAAAATTGAAATTAAGAAAACAACGATGAAAACTAAACAGTTTATTTCTTCAGATTTGGAACAAGACTGAATAAACTTTCAAATCCGCTAAAAAGTAAACATTGAAAAATCCTTTATCTTTGTTTTGGATAAAGGATTAAGGGTATTTTCCAATTGATATTCCCAATTTAAAACAACATAAAGAAATATTTTTTGATAAAAACAATTAGACAAATTAGGGGCAGAATTTTCTTTTATCGAGAAAATGATAAAATCAATTGGGCGGATTTTTTTGCTTATCAGTGTATTTTCATGTAACGCTTTACTTCTAATATTGCTTGCTCACACAACCCCATAAAGTGCCAGTATTATCGTTTTCCAAATAAACAAGAATTTATGTAGTGCAAGGCTTACATCATTCTTACACGCTTCTACAGAAATCAGTCTTGTTTATGTGTTCGCTGTACGTTGGGAAAAAACTTTCCGACACATCACAATTGACTTTCGACTCTTTATTGTACATAAACATAATTTATTCGCTTCAGTGGATGAGGCACGAGATATAATATAAACAAAGACCCTGGTAGTCGTTAGGGCAAAGAACCGTCCTTCTACTACACTTTCTCCTTATTGTTTCTACGGAGCAATGTCAAGGGCGATACGTAAAGGTATTAGTTGGAATTATACGTTGCGCCTCAGATAAACAAACCTGTTGTTAAAAGTCGTTTATTAAAAAAATTGATTACAAGGAAACAGATAAAAAAACTGGCGTTTCAAGAAGGAAAGCTGACAATCAAAGTTTCTAAACTGAAAGTGAAAAGAGTACACGTTACCATAAATTGACTATGCTGCTATAGACTAATCCTAATTTAACAACAATGATGGTGGTTAACAATACTGAGGTGCAATAAATTATTCAATTTTATTTTTAATTATCGGCAGGCAAAAAAAAAACGTTAATTTTATTCCCTACAAAATTTAATGTGTTTCACTGGAAAAATAAGTATAGCTTCCTTCGTTAATAGCCCCCCCCCCCGGTGGCCATTTCATATGTCGCCGAGAATCGATTCCTGATTTCACGACATTTGAAAAATAGCAAAAAGGAGGGATATTGCAAGAGGTTGTTGGTTGAGATGGATCATAGACACGATAGCTGAAGTGGTTAGAACAGCGACGCATTGAGCCGAAGGTCGTGGGTTCGAATCCCGCTCGTGACGCTCACATTTTCATCTCAACCATTACCTTACGTAAAGATTAATTAACGTGACTAAGAATTTATTCGATTTTTAACTGAAAATAAATACTAAACGTGAAGTAATCGACAGAATTCTCAGAATAGATAAAGCAAAAGACTAGAAAAAAAAGAAAACAACAGTTTATTATTGAAATATTTACAATTATACTAATAAAAAATCACAATTACGGTTTTTAGTTGAGATGAAAAAAAGCTAATGGCACGAGAGGGATTCGAACCCACGACCTTCGGCTAGATACGCCCCTGCTCTACCACCTGAGCTACCGTGATCTCGATCCACTCGGACATCAACCCCCATCTCAACCTCACCTTACGAGCTTTCCCTCCTTTTGCCATATTTCAAATGCCGTGTAATCGGTTTGGATTCTCGACGACAATTGAAATGACGACAGAGAGCTTTAGTGAAGTGTACTTCACTTATAAATCATTATTCACTGTTTCGTGGTCCGCTCGACCAATTAATATATCACAATTAATTACGGTTTTGAGTTGAGATGGAAAATCTAATGGCACGAGAGGGATTCGAACCCACGACCTTCGGCTAGATACGATACCAATTAATGTATCATCTCTTTTTTATATATGTTTTTTTCATCTCAACTAAAAACCGTAATTAATTGTGATATATCAATTGGTCGAGCGGACCACGAAAACAGTGAATACTAATAAAAAAATGTACATTTTGAATTCCTTCCTTCGTCCCTAGTGGATCCGATTTTCCCCTTCCACCATTTCAAAAAGCAATTTTCAACTTTCTTGAATGTATTAGAATTTATAATTATATTTAAGCCTTTTCCCAAATTCTTATACCTTTGAATGTTTGTCCGCTAGTGTTCAAATGTGAGTTCTGACTGCAAGATTTTATCTCAACCTGACATAAAAATTAATTAATTGAAAGATGTTATTTGGTCAATCGGACTGCGAAATATAATCGATTTAAAACTTAAGCTTCACAAGCTGCTACTTAGCTTGGTAGTTAGAAAACCTCTAAGCAAGCAAAAAAAAATCTCCATGTATTTATGCTCTAAATTTCTTGCTACGTAATTTAAATTTTTTCTACAACTTTATATAGTATAATTAAAGTATTTTTAGCGCATACAATATGCATATATTTAACGTTTAATTAGAGCATATTAAACGCTATATTTGATGGTTTTTATTGCATATATATATACATATCTCCTCAGTCGATTGGCTCAAGCATTATGCTCGTTAATATAAAAATAAGCGAGATAAAAGGAAAATATATTTTTAGAAGTATTTCAGTATTCATAGTCATTTTTTTACTTTCACACTCCTGAGTCGATCGGCTTTTTTATGCCAAGACAATAAAAAATTTTATGCCAAGAAAAATAATTTTTACTTTAGTTTGCACATAATAAAATAAATGGAAACATGTTGAAATATAACAACATGACAAAAACGAAACGAAAAATTTACCTTGATTATGAAAAATGAAATTATTACTTCAAGCTGGTCGGCCCGGCCCAATAAGGAGTTTTCCAAGTTGTAGATTTTTCGATCCAGTCTACTCGAACATTATGACAAAAATAAAATATTTCAAAAATTTGCCAAAAAGAATGGGTGCCCATTTAGCCCATTTAGGATATAATTTTATCGCGGAAATATTATTTCTTATCAAGGCTTAAATCCATATGTTTCTTAGGACTCGAGTTTAAGTACTAAGATTTTTTTTCTTTACTGCATATTCTTGAAATGCTATAGTTTTGCCAAAAGTTAAAACTTATGTACATGAGTTGACACTTATACTATTCAAGGAAGAGTAAAACAATTACAAAAGGATGCCCTAAACAAATGTTTATTGATTTAGTTCGTCTTGTATTGGATCGATTCCATCCTCCGTTTTTGGTTTTGATTTCCCCCTTATGACAAGTGCTAAGTAATAGGCCGAGACGAACACGATCCCGCGGATCTGGATGGTGTAGATGTCGCCTGGGACAATTATGGTTCTGATGGTGGCGATCGCCGTTATGACCATGCTTAGAAGTATCGTTGTGTATACGTGAGAGTCGGATTCCATCATCGTCAGAAAAACGGTCAAAACGCAACTGGAGACGAGCAATTCCCTAAGAACACCGGATGCAAAATTTGTGTAGTGTTAAAATTAAATTAATTTCACTACCTGTAGATATCGATGAAATGGGACCAGTTTCCTGCTCTGAAAGGTCTATAAGCGTCCGGCAAAGTCTTGACGACCTGCCCGGCGATCAGGAGGAGAAATACGAGGAAGATGGACCGCCTTATGGATTCGCAGTTTAGTTGTTCTTTCAGTCTGTAGCTTTCCATCAATGTCCAGAGCCAGTCAACGGCCATTACAGTAAAAAAGCATAACCCTTCGAATCGTGCAGAGCTCAAGCAGAAAACGATAGACGCGGACGTGACGACATGTGTAATCCTGTTGAACCTATTTGCTTCGCCTATTATCGGTAAGAGGGGGGAGAAAATTAACGGCCATGCGAAATATCTAAAAAAAAACTATATTCCGATCATTGGCATCAATGGAAAATAATCACATACTGCAAGAACCAAATGTCTCCTTTGTAAGAGAGAGCCATATTTTCTACAAGCATCCCGACAGCAATAAGTATTGTTATGAAAATGCTCAGAATCCTGTCCTTGAGAGGGCGAACCCATAGAGCGGCGAAACCGGATGTGCAGAGTGCTATGGTCGCTGCAAAATTGATGGCCTTGGTCTCGGGTTTCTGGTAGGCCGGAAGATGTAAAGCCCCAAGGAGCGCTGCCGTCATCAGGAACCAACCTGTTGTGAGAATAAGTGGAGCTTTCGAGAATCTCGGAAGAGTCGGAAGCAGCGCGAGGACGCAGATGAAAAAAGAACTGGTCGTTACAGAACTCATCAAAGAAAACTCCGCTGCCATGACAAGGACTAGTGCAAACCAAGAAACTTTCGACACCTGAAAAATTCAAAAATAAAAAACATACCTGTTACTTACATTTGAGAAAAGACTCACTGTCCGTAAATTGATGGTCTTGAACTTTGGGAGCCAAACGTAATATCTGCTCATAACCGCCCATGTAAACATTAGTGGGAGTAAAAGATACAGATGGTAAGTGTTAGGCCAAGGCGTGATAAAAGGTAAAGAAAAGAAACAGCATGACAGCCCGCAGAAGAAAAGGTGAAGGTAAATTAGGACGAACGGCTTGGGGGGTATGTCCTCGTCATAGGCGAACTCTGTGAGTAGAAGTGCTAAGTAACCTAAACTGGTCACGACCATCAAACCCACTCTCACAGTGTCCAAAACCGCAGCGAACCTCTTATATTCTTTTAAACAGAAAATTGCTATTTTCCGGCTGACATCCGCCGATTCTTTGTACTTGCCTTGCTCTAGAAGTTTCTTGGATTTGGTTAAATTGCTCTCGATTTCTTCAACATCGAACTTCTTCCAGAATGGTATAATATCGTTGTCTCCTTGTGCGGCAGAGGCCAAGTTGAATAGCTGTAAAAGGTTGCTCAATACTCTCATATTCCAGTGGAGATAACAAATTTCGCATTTACCTGTACTGCGTTGCAATATAGCCCGTTAGCCTTGTCTTCATCTGAGCTTAGATAATCTTCGGGAACGATGCCTTTAGAGTGTGCGGGGACTTCACGTCTCAAAATAGCAGCGACGAGGGTCGTCAGGTCATTGGAGTTGATTGGCGATTTACCTTTGCAGAATCGTTTCCCCCAGAGCAAAAGAGGTCCATCACCCTCACCCCAGAATATGACCGATATGTTATCCCCTTTGTAAAACTTATCCAGCTCGGCTTTTAAGTCGACGATACCTCTTATCGTCTGACGCAGGATGTCCATGTTCGACGTTCGCAAATAACCGAGAAATCGAAGAAAGATTATAACGCTGCGGGCGCTGAGGTGCCGCGCAAGGTCAGCATCTAGCGCACTCTCGACTAGCAATTGTTTCAAATTGTCCAACACTTCTTTGTCACCTAATCTTCCGCCTTCTTTGCTGTAATCGATATCCGCCATCTGGAAGTAAAATAATTTTAGTAAACTGGATTCAACAAATAAGAACAGATTAAAGCCCGTAGGCTATGAAAAGCCATTTCATAAAGGTCGCCAAAGCATTCAGGAGGCAGAAGAGCAGAACGGCGGAGGCCTAAGGAGTAGCCACGCTTGTTTTACAGTACTTCCTGTCTAATAAAAACGCCAGAAGAGGAAATAAAAAATAAAAATGTGTAACGTGATCAAAGACAAAAAAACTGCTTGTGAAGAATTGAAGCATTCTTGTCGGCTGGTGCTGTGCTGCTACCCAAAACACACTTAAGATACCAAGGAAAAATGAATTCTACACCTACTAACGCGCTTTCTGCAAAAATAGAACCTCATCCTCAGTATAAACATGAGAGAATTCTCGGAAAATACCAATCCACTTTAGGGACCCTCATGTTGTCATTAATGCAATGCAATCTCCACTAAATGAGGGACAAACACAACTGAATCCCATTGTGGCACACTGTCTTCCTTCAGGTAAAAACATATTAAAATCTTGAATTGCGTAGTTAGATATTTATTATATTATATCGATATTTATAGATGTGAGTAGAGTGTTGTACAACGTAAATATCTCTCTTCTGGGATCAAAGTTGTATAACATGGGTATACCTAAGATATTCATACGGAATATCACAAACCTAATCACTAACAGGGAACTCTATTTAATACTTTATAGACCACAGAAAATCATACAAGGGCCTTCCACAAAGAGGCATACTCAGTCCCATCCCCTATATGTTTCAGATCTTCCTCACATTATTCTAAACAATGAAAATAATACGGGATGGAGATGACATATGCTTGTATAATGCAAGAGCAAATGCTCCGAATTGATTCTTACTCTAGTCAAACGGCTCGAATAAAATGGGCTATGTATATCCGATTTAAAATCAGCCATTTGCCCCTTCAGCCGATATAAAACTAACCGGCCAAATGTGAACAACTCTACAATGTTCTTCGCAGCTTTACCGGCGCCAGATGGGGTTTCGACCCCCAGACGGGACTACAATTTTATAAATCCACCATGGATTTCGGCTGTTCTATGGGCAAGCCTCAAACTCCGAGTTAAACATGACGCAAATATTTTGTAATAAATGTCACAGACGGATTTTAAGAGCCCTTCCTAGCACCCCATCATAGACCTATAATTTGAAACCGCCGAACCTCCCAATCACATTAGAATCAATATACTAGCAATTAATAAACTCATAAGTCTTGCCTATTCCGATAGTCCTATCCTATCCCAAATCATTACCAAGCACAGAAATTTTGATTGAAGAAAAAAAATACCACCTGTAGTATCAGCTTTTTTTATCTGTTGTCCCTGTGATATACTCAAGCAAACTCTTCCCAACTTTTCAATTGGAATACAACATAGCTCAACATACTCCATATACTTTTTATTTTTAAGATAGGTCAGAATTTCAGTTCCTAAGCGCTAATTCAATTTTCTGGAAGACGTACATCTGGCATTTCCTGACCATCACCTGGTTTTCACTGACGGGTCAGTCCTAGGGGAAAAGATGGGTTGTGCGTTGAACGACCGTGTGGTTAATATTTCCGACTCTACGGGTTGCCAGACACGGTTTTGATTTTCTGTATGCCATAATCAAAACTCTAGACCACTTGAGTAAAGTAGACAGTTCTAAATTTTGCCTTATCACAGCAAAGGAGTCCTTAGTGCGGAAAAGCGCAAATTCAAAACTTCAATACAAATTCAAAAAGTGAATATCTTTTGAGTGAATTGAATAAAGGAGGCACATGACCTAAAGTGTTCCAACTGTCGTCTTCTGCTGGGGTAGGGCACACTGGCGTAAAAGGCAACGAAACGGTTCACCAGCTAGCCAAACAAGCAACGAAGGAACGAGCTGTGGGGGGGGGGGGGTTGAAGAAAGTGTACTGGGCATGTTGTGCCCCGGACTGCGGGACAGATGCGGACTTTTTCCATGGCCCCACCAGGGGAAGTAAGTGGTGTTTTATCCGCATTTTTCTTAAGCATCCGAATCGGCGTGGTGTTACCCAAATGTCAAATGTGTATACTTAATAGGTGCACTTTGGCTAAACGCTCGGGAGGTTGCCTAGGCTGGTTCCATTCTGGCGGTATCTTGGACTATTCATGGGACTTTGGCTATGTGCTAAAAATTTCGAGATCCATTTCCAAGAAGACTGTTCAGGGTCTGATTTGACCAAAATAAGCTCGCATACAACCTCTAAAAAATGGATTTACACGACACTGGCAATTATTAGGCTTTGGTAATACAAAATAAAATATATTAATTATAATCTGGCAAAAATAATAACTGTTTCGACTGTGAAATGGATGTGAACGGATTAGGATCGAGTCGTCATATGACGCCACATATTTAGTCACTCTTGGATTAAAACATTTGTTTCTTGTTTTTTTCCCCCAAAAAAACATATAACAGAAAAAGAGAATAATTACCCTGGTCCAGATGGAGGGGAAGAGAGCCGGTAGTGCACCCGAAAAAATCGAGGAGTTGGTGTGGTGAAAGATGTCGTCGGCGAGTCCCGGGATGAGAGGGTTTCTGTCAAGACCTGCGACGAGAGAAAGGTGCGCGCTGGCTGAATCTGGGACGTGAACCACGGTGAGCAGCCCCGGTAGTGTCTCAAGAATGCTGACATGGTTTCTGCTCAAACCCGGGAGAGAGACGAGCAAGAGACGAGCGCCTCCCAAAGAGCAAGGCTCCGACCTCTTTCCCAGTTCCTTCCCGATGTCCAGACTCCAGAGGAGGACACCGATGTGCAAGATCAGACCCGACCAGGCGATTCTCATTCTTTTGCGCACACAACGAATTTTCTCCTTCTTCTTCTCAACCAAACTTAGATTTTTTTTAAATTTGTAAATAGTGGAATGTAACCGGTATGCTATTGATGTTCTACTATGAATCACATGAAAATTTAAATAATACACATGGCACTTGCACAAATGTTGTTTTTGTTGTATGTTGTTTTATCTTTCCGCTGTTCCTTCTTATACCGAAGGCTGGAAAATTGAAAATGGCTAACTTCTAAGAATGGAAAAGTAGTTCAAATTAAGGTTTTATATACATTTTTATAACAGAAAATGTACAATTTTTTAATTAAAAAAAATAAAAGCTGTTAAAACATAGATATTTACTAAATTAAGTTTTATATGCTAAAAAACAAAATGGTCTAATCATTTTAGATGAATGTAACGTTTTTTACGTATAAAAAGACAAACAGCTGGTAGATTTTCAAGGAAAGGAATTTCATAACATTCCCAAAGTTTTTTTTTTAATTGGTAGTACATTACAACTACTTTTAAGTACATAACAACAAACAATCAGCAAGGTAATATATACCAAATTAAAAACAAAAGTGGAAAAAATACCTAATGGTAATATTTGTGTCATTATCACTTTCATTATCAACACCATCACATCTTAAGAGAGCTCGCGGCCATTGTCCCTTCAGTCAGCGGGGATGGTCCAAGGGGATTCGTTGGGAAAAGGTTGTAAAGAGGTTCTCGTAAAGAGCATATCCAATCAAATACATTTTTCAACAAAACAGAATAAAAAATAGAAGTTATGCTCATTATCTGATTGTAATAAATAAAAGTACTAAAATATCAAACATTCGTTGTCAAGTAGAAGACACAAGGTCGAAACACGCTTTTTGAACTTGCTTTTTTTGAGGGGCACGAACCACCAAGGGTCAGGTTAGCCCCTATCTTTTATCGCGGGAAGAGGACCGAAGAGCCACGAGGAGCCAGCACACACCAGAAGGATGCCCAGCCCCACGCCCCATCCCCAGCAACAGGGACACCCATGATACACATTGCCAGTTTATATTTTGTTAATTATATTAGCTTCTTGTAAAAACTGAAACAGCTTTATAAGTGTATCCTGATCGTCCCCTAAAAGTTCAGGCGATCTATTTGGTAACGCGTACTTGTTTTTGATGCTCTCATATAGGTGACATGATGTAAGCATATGCTTTACAGTCACAGTCTGATTCCATGCATGACAGATGTAGCTGTTTCATTGACATGTTTCAAACAAGTTAAATTAATTCAGTGGCGGATCCAAGGTGGTGATCCAAGTGTCCACCCCCCCTTCCCGGAGCCAAGTTAGCCATTATCTTTTATACGTAATGACGTATTTAGCTTTAATTAAACGAAGAGACTTATATCTCAGGATTACAAAACCTTGATCTGTTACCTCTGATAAACCTTCCTTAAATTAAATCAGTTTCCTATTAACTGGTCCCGATTTGGCTTTGTTTTCCCTCGGTTCGATGCTACCATTACTTTACTTGTAGGAAACCTGTCAGTCGACGTTTAATTGTAGGTAGATTTTTTCATTTCATTTTTTCATTCAAAAATCTTTCGACCACTGGTGATCGCAGTTTTGATCGCATTGCGGTAAAATTTGGCAAGGTGGTAAAGAACCTTATAAGGACAGTTGAGATTGTTTTTCATCCAAATCGACTGTGGTTCGCAGAGTTATAGGCGATGAAAGTAAAAAAATCAACCAAATGTTTGGTTTCTCTCTCACAACGAGCTCGATTTGTTTTACTTCGCTCCCTCCTAGCCACACCGCTCAATATTGGATTTCACATTTTTGGTACCGATTTTAAGGAGGATTATTTAAGCAATTTTTAAGCTCGGTGTGGCTCAACGCCAAGCGGTATTTTAAATGTTATCACATGTTGAAAAACTCCCATTTTTAATCTAGGTTTTTTCTCAAATAAGTACTTTCAATCTTAATTTCTTTCGTTTACAATATCAAGTTAATTTATTTTTATAATAAAATGACACCGTAGGCGTTCCTTAATTTTTATTACAAATATGCCACTATTTCTTTTAAATTAACAGAGAAATCACGGTACAAAGCAAAAGTCCTTAATCTCCTTACATTCATTGTATTCGCCCTCCGATTGACGAAATATGTTCCTTCAATTAATTTATCTTTTGTAAGGTATTAGTTGAAATGAAAAGTCAGTGTCACGAGAGAGAGATTTGAACAGCTCAAGTGGTAGTAGCCGAAGATCGTGGGTTCGAATCCCGCTCGTGCCAGTGATTTTTTTTTAATCTCAACTAAAAACTTTAACTAATTATAATATATTAATTTGTCAAGCGGACAACGAAATTTGTGAATTTAATGATTTTAATGAATAATACTTCACTAAAGCCCTCCGTCGCCATTTCATTTGTCGCCGAGAATCCAATGCGTGAGTTGGGAAATTAGTGTCCGAGTGGATCGAGGTCACGATAGCTCAAGTGGTAGAGCAGCGGCATATCACCGAAGGTTTTTTTTTTGGTTTTTTTTAATAGCCCTCAAAACCCTCAGGGTGCCGGTGTGAAAAAAGCCCATTTATAAGTATGTCGGGTTCGAATGCAGGGCCGCTGGAATCGAACCCTGGACCTTTACCTTACAGTGATGAGCGCTGTGTCAAAGACGGAACCTTGCGGCCACCGACGCCCCTCGTAGAGCGATAGAGATGATAGAGCCGAAGTTCGTTTTTTTTTTTTTTTTTTTTTTTTTTTTTGTTCGTTCATGTTTTATGCTAAGAAATTACATTCCAGGTTGATTTTTTCGTGATTAGACGATTAGACATGTTCTTCTGGCCCTTTTGTGATTTCAGCCTCTAATCAATTTATTCGATCTCTCGATAATCGCTAAGTTGGTGATTAGTTTTTTATATTTGTTAATGTTGGTGGCTAAAAACCTTTTACATTTCAGACTCTGGCGGAAAAACATTTTGTAAATAAATACAAAAAACTATGTTCCTTTTTGAAATTAAAGTATTGAAACTTTTAAATCATGTTTTTTTTTTTTGTCGGTTTTCCCTTTAAAGGGTGAGAAAATATTGCGTTGGGCCGAAAATTTATGAGTAGAGTTTTCTCTCTGTTGGCATGTTTTTAAGTTTGCCATTAAAAGTGCCTTAAAAAAACAAAATTCCCCTTCCCTCCACGGATGATGATTCGCCCATAAATCAATTTTTTTTTTTATAAATATGATATATTAGCCAGTACAAGCGTTAAGGTTACAGCCCTTTGCAATGTTAGGACTGGGTCTCAAAGTAAATTTGAAATAAAACGTCTTAAATATGTCAATTTGAAAACATATTTGAGAATTTTTGCAAGTTCTATTTAGTTATATGGACTGGTAAATAGTTTTTACAAATATGTTTTTTTTATAATTGGAAATCAATACAGGTCCCGAAGATGACCTAAAAATAGGTCGAAAGCTTGGTCATTTAAAAATCATTTATGTCCTTATGAACTCTTATGTAAACTTTTTTCATTCATAAACATCTGTCGATTACATTTATGAGCAATGAGAGGATACATGAGTGGCCTAAATATATTAAACCTACAAGACTAATATCAATACATTATTTATTAGCATGATGTGATATAGTTAAAAAAAATCGCGTGTTATCGATATCATTATTACAAACAAATAAATATTTCGTTATCACAGTCTTATCGCACTGGCTGTATCAACCGTTCTCGCAGTTTCGAAACGTTGACCCGAGCCTTGAAAGAATTCGACACTATTGAGGCAAATTGCAGGATGCAATTTATTTTAAAAGCCGGCGCGATCGATAAAGGGAAGAAGAAAAAAACTTTAAAAAGGGGGCTCTTGTCTCTTGACGAACAGAAGGTTTCGGTCTTTTTCCACAGGGACCAAGGTCCTCGGCTTTTTGGGTCACCCGGCTGGCTTGTGACTCCGGTAATGACAGAGAGCATCTCGGCGCTGAATATATAAATGAGCAACTATTGGATTTGGATTTCCTGAGAATTCACCCAAAGATTTACTCAGCTGCGCGATTTTTCAAGAAAAATAAGACCAACGTATTATTGCAAAACATTTGGTCACAGAATAGTTCTAAGTAGTTTAATTTATTATTAGCTTTTCATAAAATCGGAAAAACATGTAAAAAACTGTTAATTTAAGTTACATATTTTTATACATGTTGGGAACCAAGCTTGAGCTGGAGAGGCAAAAAACTAATTTTTGTACATATTTTTATATATTAATCAAAATTTCACGTTTTTTAACGTTTCATAATTGAATCTTTGTTTAAAAAAGTTTTTAAAAAAGGTAAAATAGTAAGGAAAATTGTTAATAAAAAAATTTGTTTCTTAATTTTGTTTTAGATTTTTAATCAACATTTCAATATTGCGTATTTCATCCTCTTGCTTTTATTACATCTCGAAGACGCCTCGGCATACTTTCTACCAGTCTGGAAATGTCTCTTTGCTGAAGGTTAGCCCATTCTTCATGAAGAATCTTTTGAAGATTGTAGAATATCACGAAGTGAAGGACATACTTTTATTCCTCCCATAAATTTATATATATAAATAATATCAAACATCCAAATAATTAAACTAATTATTTTAATTGTTATTATTTTTATTCTAATATTTTTTGTGTTATAATTTCCGCGTTTCGCACGTTCAAATTGAGCGTCATTAAAAATCAGCTGTTAATTGGAACGTCGCGGTGGCGGAGGTATCAGCGGTTTCACTTTGGCAATGCACGTCGAGAGACGTGGTTGTAGAAGTCCTTCAACCTGATGATGAGCTAAAAAGCTCGAAATCCGGATCGTTGCCGTACAACTTACTGTGAGTAGGAACTATCCTTTTGGAAAGTATTGAAAAACCTACTCTGTGCGACCCTCCATTGAATTTCCCGCTCACACCATGAGCTACGTTGAAAATGTTGCCTGTGGGAAAAATTACAGGCTTTGTACCCCTGACATTACCTTCTTTACACTCTTTCAAGCCCATCTGGAGGCCGTAGAGCAAATATCCTCTCAGCCATAAAAAAAGTACAGCAGGACAATCGTATGTGCAACTTTCTATGTTCTGGCCAATTCTGATCTTCTTACAGGCGAAAGCCATCAGTCCACACTGATTTAATCTTCTTCGAGCAGTTCAGAAATTTGAACACCTCGAACTTTCTGGATGAATCCCTTGAACGACAGTAAGATTGCGCGAAATTATCAAAGTCAAAAACGGTCAACCTGTGGTTCTGTTACTGCAGGGTGTCCAGTACCAGACCTTCTACGTTAGGACCAAGTTTCTGGAAAACGTCTAACGGCGTCACGCCGTGTTTCGTAGGGAACTCTGATGACAATAGCCGCATATCTGATGGAACATCCATCATCAATAAGAACTACACCACGCGCAGCATTCCCAGCACTAAGCGTCATTTTTAAGTGTAAAAATGGAAATTACGAAAACAACGATGAAAATTAAATAGTTTATTGCTTCCGGTTAGATATGAGACTGAATAAATTCCATAAAAGGTAAACATTGAAAAATCCGATATCTTTGTTTTTTTATTAAAGATTAAGTGCCTCTAATTAATATTCCCAATTTAAAACAAAGCACAAACAAATATTTATTGATAAAATCTATGAAGCAAATTAATGGCAGAATTTTCTTTTATTGAGAAAAAAAAATAAAAAAATCAATTGACGGGAATTTTTATCTGTTTTAAATTAAAAGTTATTTTTTATTTTCGGAAAAGAAAATGTAAGAAAGCAAGATCAAGGCTGTTAAATGTTTAAAATATAAAGTTAAATTTTCAAAACATTGATTTTTCGCGATGAAACAAAACACTGATCTTTTTTCAATTAATTAATATTTATGAAAGGTATTGGTACAGATAAAAAAGTCAGTGTCACGAGCAGGATTCGAACCCGCGATCTTCGGCTAGATACGCCGCTGCTCTACCACTGAACTATCGTGAGTTCGATCCATCGGACACCAACTTCCCATCTTAACCTCGCTCTTTTTTGACATTTTTCAATTCGAGAGGTGAGGTTGAGATGGTAAGTTGATGTCCGAGTGGATCGAAGTCGCGATAGATCAAGTGGTAGAGCAGCGGCGTATCTAGCCGAAGATCGTGGGTTCGAATCCCGCTCGTGCCATTGACTTTTTTATCTTAACTAAAACCCTTAACTATTTGTAGTTAATAATAATACCCATGATTATGAAATTATTCTATAATTTTTAAAGTGGAACATTTTTAGCACAGCTGGATTGATTGATGAAAAAAGAAATCTATCTCTCACTACTGGGTCTATCTATCTCTCCATCGTGGGTTCGAATCCCGCTCGTGACACTGACTTTTTTATCTCTACCAATACCTTTCATAAATATTAATTAATTGGCAAAAGTTAATTGGTCAATTGGACCACGAACTGTAATGGATAAGACACAGAATATTGGGTTCTACTTGGAGGCCGATTCCAAGGGGGAAAGGGGCGAATGTCGACGCGGGGGATCAAAGAGTATGAAATTAATGAGAGAAAAAACTGAAAATTATCATATTCAGTCACTCCTGGGGTCATCTTGTCCTTTACCCTTTTTTTCCTGCGGGAGATCACCGACATTCCGCCGGGTGGCGAATTATATCCGCATCTAAATCTTCTTCTGGCTCTGCAATCATTTGTCCGATGACCTTTCGGCCAGTTCAAAAAAAAAAACCAACTCTGCATTAATGAACAGGTTTTTAATGACAGAAGTGTCTGTATTTCCTAATGCCACCAACGTCAAATATCAACCTCAAACAAAAAACATATAAAAATATACATATTTTAATTACTTATTTGTTGCATCATACGATTTTAAACATGTTATAACATCATGTCTAATCTTATTTGCTGTAAATAAATTTTAAAAAAAGAAGGTTTTTTCGAGATTGAATAAGAGCCATAGTGGATTTTACTGTTTGTATGAGGTGTACAATTTGTTTGTTCTGGAACTATATGACAATATATAAATACATACGAAAACGTTAATTTTCCAAATTTTATTTTTTATACTAATTTTAGCTTAATTTGGTGGTAAAAATACTTTAAAGAGTTAGTGATTTTTGTAACTAAAAACGTCAATTTACTTTTATAAAATATTTTTCGGATGCTAATACATTTCAAGAAACGACCCTGGTCCTTTTTCCACAGCTACAAAATTACATTATAATAAATAAACATTTCTTTTTTATTAAAAGCAGAAAGTACATACCTCGCTTTTCTTTCTTTTTTTTAACCTTTGTAATCGGTGAATTCAATTCAGGTAAATAGCAAGGTATGTACATAAAAAACATTTCTTTAGGTTTTTGATTTTAAAAAAGTCCTTCTTTATTATAATATAATTTTGTAAGCTTTGAAGAAGGACCAGGGTCGTGGCTTGAAATGCATAAGGAACTCAAATACATTGCATTAAAATAAATTGACACGCTTAATTCAAAAAATAACCAACATTCTGGATTTAAAGTATTTTTTGTCCATTCTGGTAAAAAATAATTTAATAATAAATTTTTTGTTTATTTTAATATATAACTACATATTTCCTTAAACCATCATTACTAACTAAATCTTTTTTTCTAAATTGTAGTTGCTCTTTCTTCAGTTAGCTTAATGTTCATTTTGTTTGTGATTTTAAATTAACCAAAATTTAAAATGTCATCACTGAGTATAGGAGTATTTTTTTTAACAGTAGGATTACCTCCTGGGCACTGCAGCTGTACTTAGCGACGTAGCTGTACAGTACTGTAACTTGAGCCCCGTTGTACCGGTGTTCTTCCATCGAAGAAACTCATTTTTGAAGGGGGTTGGGACCAAATCGGGGTCGCTGATCAGATGTATGACTGTAAATATTCACAGCCACCAAAAAATGAAACTATTTCTTTCCAAAATGATATATTTTATATATTAATCAAAGTTTCACGTTTTTACCATTTAATAATTGCTTCTTTGCTAAAAAAAAAGCCAAAAAATTACTAAATTTGTTTTAGATTTTTAATTAACTCACTATTTTCGTGGCCCGCTCGACCAATTAATATACGACAATTAATTACGGTTTTTAGTTGAGATGAGATATGGAAAAAGGAAGGAAAACTCGTAAGGTGAGGTTGTGATGGGGAGTTGATGTCCGAGTGGATCGAGGTCACGATTCTCAGGTGGTAGAGCAGCGTCGTATCTAGCCGAAGGTCGTGGGTTCGAATCCCGTTCGTGCCATTCACTGTTTTAATCTCAACTAAAAACCGTAATTTTTAATTATCATTTTAATATCGCGTATTTCCTCCTTTTGCCTTATTTACATCTCGAAGACTCCCCGGCATACGTTTCGTCAAGTTGGAAATGTCTGTTTTCTGGAGGTTAGTACAATCTTTTCGAAGAGCCCATTTAAGAACGTGGAGTGTATCAAGAAGTGATGGATTCGTTTTTTTGAAGTTATCCCATAAATATTCGAAGGTGCCGTCCACGAACAACAACCAACTCTATGAGACTCTCCATTGAAATTACTGCTCATCTATGAGCTACTAAGAAAAGTTGGCTCTGGGAAAAATTACAAGCTTCGTACCTTTCATTTCGCCCTCTCCACACTCTTCCGCGGCCATCTGTAGGTCGTAGTGCAAATATACACTCAGCTATAAAAAGTACAACGGCATAATCGTCCGTACAACTTTCTGTGTCTGGTCAATTCTGGTTCTCTTATGGCCGAAGAGCCATCAGTCCATATCATGCTGATGAATCCGTTGATCAACAGTAAGGTGCCGGTTTCACCAAATTCCCAAGTCGAAAAACTGTCTGTGATTAAGTTACCCTAGGTCTTCCAGAACCGGGCCCTTCTATGGTAGAGCCAGTTTTTCAAAAACATCTGTTTCACCGTGTTTCGTATGGACATCCGATGGAAATAGACGCATACCTGATGGAACGTCGAACACGATTAAGTTTAAAAATTAAATTTAAGAAAACAACGATGAAAACTAAACAGTTTATTTCTTCAGATTTGGAACAAGACTGAATAAACTTTCAAATACTCTAAAAAGTAAACATTAAAAAATCCTTTATCTTTGTTTTGAATAAAGAAGTAAGGGCATTTCCAATTGATTTACCCAATTTAAAACAACATAAAGAAATATTTATTGACAAAAACAATTAGACAAATTAGGGGCAGAATTTTCGTTTATCGAGAAAATGATAAAATCAATTGGGCGGAATTTTTTGCTTATCAGGAAATGTCTCTTTTCTGGAGGTTAGTACAATCTTTACGAAGAGCCCATATAAGAACGTTTATGGCGATTAACCAATAAACTGGCAACCGTATTCTCCGCACACCAACACATTTACTTTAAAAATAGATAAGCATGTCCCATGAAAAGATAAATTGCAGAAAACCCGTTTTAATTTGAATAAAATAATAAGGAAAATAATTATTTATCCGAAAGAAATTAAACGCCACTGAACCTTAGTGCCGATCATAATCTTTTAATATTTTCATTCTACGACTAAAATTACCATGTATGGAATAATAAATAAATGAGACAATTAGAGTTAAACGATTTTGTGATCAAAAAATTTAAATGTTTGTAAACTAAACTAAATAAAATAATTTAATTAAATACAAATGCAATTTTGTTTTTCAAAGCAGAGTTCATATGTCGAATTCGAATGGAAGGCTTCTAACCCGGGGTTTGCAGTGATGAGAGCCGTGTCAATGCCTGAAACGTTCCGGCCGCCGAATCTTACAGCGCGTTTGTTTGTAGCAATCGTTTCATTCATTGTTAACCTTTTTTTTAGGTATTAATAAACATTCAAAACATTATAAAACATGATATTCTAATAATCCTCCCTAGCGAAAAACATGGTATAGTACTCATTAGGAAAATCAACACTGTCTCAAGCTGATGTGACACCAGCATGAAATAATTTTTATAGAAAGAAAGAATATTACTAATTGCTGTCATGCCTGTTCTTTTCCATAAATGACCGTTCTTAATTTATTAATTTGATTATTCAGATATCGTGAGATGCAAAACTTTTTCTGATAGCTACATCACACCATACCGCATCTCACGATATCTGAATAATTATCTATTAACGGTCACTAATTCTCTCTACACATTATTAATTTGATTTTTTTTAATATATATTTATAGAGAACTTTAGAGAAAGCCAGACACACACACATACAGAGAGAGAGAGAGAGAGAGAGAGAGAGAGAGAGAGAGAGAGAGAGAGAGAGAGAGAGAGAGAGAGAGAGAGAGAGAGAGAGAGAGAGAGAGAGAGAGAGAGAGAGAGAGCTGTATTGGGGGAAATCGTTTTTTTAATACCATCCAAAAATATATGACACACCACAAATTTTATTTGCGACAATATTAACAAATGTTTTTATTACTAACTCTTGTTATTCTAAAGATAATCTATTAATTTTGACTGGCCCTCTTACTGAATATGTTGTTATTCGGTATGTTTTTATTATTTTATTTATTTACTTACAGTTAATAGCACTATCATTTTATTTATCGACTATTTAAAATCATTAAGTGTATAACCGTTGTGGCAATACGCAATTGATGAAGGTTCATTTAAAGCACTTTCATTTCCAGCACTTCACATCGACAGAACCCGTTCGATTTTTCCTCGTTTACAAGAATAAAACAAATTCGAAACGGTTCACATAAATATTAATCTAGATTGAAGTTCAGTTAAGACGGAAAATCGCACTTATCTACAGATCTCGACTGAAATATTAGGAAAGTGATAGAAAGGCGGATCGGACACGGCTCGGATAGAAATCGGCTGCAGAGTTTCTATTTATAATTTAAAGGGTAAATATTTTAAAACGATTGTTTATTCTCCACGTGGGGGATTATTTTGCATTCTCAAATCCCTGTGAATTCCATGTTGGATTCGAAATGAAAGTGCGGTTTTAATCCCAAGTCTTAATCCTTTCGCGTTCTCTTCAACTGTGTATTTGATGAAAACATTTAAAGCATTTTGATTCTGAATACAAAATTAAAAATCAAAATATACGGACTGTCTGTGAAACACCTCATGCATATTTGCCAGAATGACTTTGCTTCAACATAGACAATGACTTCTTCACCGACTTTTACGTTTGCCAATTTTTTCCTCTTACGTCCATTGCTTACAAGAGGTGCTGTTCTAAACTAGCAAGTTCAGAAGTATAGATCTTGGTCCTTTCTTTATACGACTTCAGTTCATTTTTACAAAACACCAAACAATGTATAAAGCATAAAATTATATCAATAAAAATAATGTCGAAGTTTCAAAAGTATTTTACAATTATTTGAATCTCGAAAGTATAATTTCGGACATAAGGGCAGTATAATAAAGCTAAACATTGATTGATATAGAAACAGATCAAATTACAAATTTGTATTGGAAAATCTGGGATAAAGCCAAGTTGAAAGAAAAGCAAAGGGGGCGTCGGTGGCCGCGACGTTTCGTCTTTGACACGGCGCTCATCACTGTAAGGTCAAGGTCCCGGGTTCGAATCCAGCGGCCCTGCATTCCCACCCGACATACTTATAAATGGACTTTTTTTCAAAAACACCGGCACCCTGAGGGTTTATATGACCTCTTCTGTTGCGAACCATCGTAAGCATCGACAAGCTTTCCAGGAATATATCTCTTCATCAGGACTGAAATTATTATTAATAATCTCTGTCCCAGGCTATAGACCCATTGAACGTACTTTTTTAATTCCGTTGCTTAATTGGATCCGGTTTTTTGCTGTTTGATAAGCCACAAAATGATTCAGGGCCAGTAGGTGTCCTAATGAGTTGTATCGAAAACAAGAATGTTCGCTCAGGTTGCATACCTCTTTCACTGCCTGCCGACTCTTACAAATTGGACTTAACTATGATTTTTCAATACAGCATTGTAATATTGAAGGCAGATATCAATTATGGTATTGATGGCCTGGCTAAGCGGGCTATTCATGAGGGGGAGTCTCTAGCTATTCCTATTCCCCTCCAAGAGGTAAAGCTGCAAATCAAAAAGTTGGTGAATCAAAAATGGAACAGAGAAATCGAAAGCCTACACACAGGAGCATTTTGTACATCCATAAACCCCACCATCAATCGGTATCCTTGGTTTCATAATTCCGGAATGACAAAGAAGGACTGTCCAGTAATTGCCAGACTCAGGGCGAACCATGGGATCTGTGGCGCGTACCTACATAAAATTGGAAAACGCGAGAATAGCAAATGTGAAAAGTATTTTGTGAAAGACGATCTTGAACATGCTAAAATGATCTGCAAAATGTATGCACCACAATGAGAATTGCGGTTCGTAAAAATGTATGAGATCAAAGATATCGAAAAACCTTTCAACTACAAAACTTTATTTCCCGCAAAAAATAAAGTCATCTACTTATGGTTAATATACATAAGTGCTCGTTAACCATATGAAAATGAAATATTAACTAAGTGATTTGATATTTTTATTTATCTATTCGTTTGTTTGTTGGTTTATTTATTTATTTAGTATGGTCTTCTCTAGTTGACTTCGAGTCTGTATGGATGACTCTAACAATGGGGGGGGGGGTTCCGGGCTGGTGTCGGGAGGGCCGTCGGTCCGGCTGCTGTTTTCTTGTTGGGTTGTGAAGGGGGCCTCCAGAGCGAGTTTGCTCCTGGGGTTTGGGAAATGTGGACTTGTCCACATTATTTCGATGTTAGTGGTTTTTATCCACATTTCCACCAGACCTTCGTTATTGAGAAAGAATATTCCTAAAGAAGAATACCCAAATGGCAGGCCCGTTGATCCGCCCGGCTGGTTGGTTCCGTACGGTTTTTTGGCCCTCTTGGTACCGGCTAAATAGCAACCCTCCACAAAAAAAAAAGAAAAAAACTAGTGATTACAGTATTTATGTAACGAATTGAGTGTAAAATTTTTTTTTTTTTTATAACGGGCTTCGTCCATGTTTTTAACTTGCGACACAATTTTTACTTCCGATATGCCCACAAATAAGAATACACTTACTGCCACGTACGCAGATGACACTGCCATATTAACAATCAATTATGAGCTTATTCATCGACCAACTTTGATTACAATCTGATTTGGGATGTTATTGGGTATTTGGTCCTGCAATGCATCATGTACTGTATTATACAGTTGCCAAGCTTTCGGCTCTATATTTGGCCTTCCTCAGGGCACTACAAAAACATAGCAAAATGTATTCAAAAATTCAATACAAATTACAAATGTGCGTCAACTTGTGAGGACGACTTCATTGTTGGAAGTTGTACACTTTCATAGAAAGCGTGTGTTTTAGCATAAAGGTTCCCACCCATGGCCCAAGGGAAGAACTGCGAAATGGAAACTATTCAGTATTAACTACACTATAGAAATTATAAAATTGGCGTGAGTTTATTGTTTAATCTTTTTTAAAAGATAGTTCTCATTTATAATTGATCGCTTTCTACGAACTTGATTTCAAGCGTTAAACGCTCATCATCAGGTTGTAAGAGTTACAAACACGTCTCTCTACATGAATTGTGAAATTGAAACACTCTATATACAAACAACTAAAAGTGAGAGCTATCTTTGAAACAAGAAAGGCTTGGTTCAAAGGTTCTCTTTGTAAACCTGCCACAGAGGGAGCCGTTACACTTTCAACGCAAATTCCCGCCCGTGAAGGCGTGTAGCAGGTGGCGGTTATCGCTAGACTGTTCTCCTGTAAAACAATTAAGGTTGAATGGTTCCCCGGCCCGTTAGATCCCGGAGACCACGTAGCATCCAACCCTGGGACCCGAGCGGTTGTTCTTTGTCAAAACACGGAATGTTTCACAGGCACCGCTCCCTTTCCAAATTTCATTTTCTTATTTTGGCGCGTACTGAAAAATAAAGTGCTGATAAATAATCCATAACTTGTTATAGATTCCTCCTTTCTAATTTTCATGGTGTAGATAAGATTCATTCATTTAGATAAGAAACTTTTGTTTAAAGATAAATTTGGCTAATAATCGCGTTAGATGGGATATTTATCACAAATTCGATTTTGTTTGTGTCTGCGAACGAATAAAATACGGGTTATATAAATAGTTTGATCATCACTGATCATCTTGAACTGCTTGTTCTCTCGTTCTGTCTCTCACCTAGGTTTAGTAGTTTCGCTATTATTAGTGGCATAACCAGAATGAAAAAGTGAAATTTGTATTGTGTGTGATGGAGGAATTAAATCTGAATTTTTCAGGGTTTATTATTTTACATATGTTCTGCTGAGGTTTCGAAGTTGTGTTGAAATTTTAGGTTTTGAGCTTTGAACGCGTTTTCTAACATTTCTCACTTTTCCTTTAGCAAGTGTGTTGTGTCGGTTTATCTCTACAATTTCTCGTGTTTAGTGTCTGTTCTTATGTTTAATGTTTTATAAAAATGCTTCTTTTTTTTATTGTCATTCAGCTTAATTTGTCGTATATGTTTCATATAATTATGTTGTTTCGCTTTAGATGTCTTGCCTGTACATTTGTAGTTTTTCGTGTTGAATGCCATTGGTCTCCATTTTCTCTAGGGCATCGTTTTTTGTTGGTCCGGCTGAATTTCTCTTGAACCTGTGACAATATTTAAAAAAATATATTTTCTAGGCTAGTTTCCAATTTTTACCTTTTTTGAGAAAAATTATACAAAGTACACCAGGCCCAGTTCAACTTCAAAATTTTAACCCCTACACATCTTGACTCATCATTTTAAAGAAATTTGTAACCTGAAAACAATGGTGCAATAGGATTTTAAGTTGTTCACAAAATTACAAATTATGGCAAAAAAATGTCCGAGAACTAGAGGAACTTAAAACCCGGAATGGAAATCTGTGTGGGAGCCTATCCTCACTAATCGGGCGTAGTCTGAAGAGTTTTTGAAGTTTTATTAACCATCATTCCTGAAAATTCAGCCAATTTTTTTACGAGGGTTCGCCACAACAGAGGTCATATAAACTTATAAATTTTTTTAAAGCCCATTTGTAAGTATGTCGGGTTTGAATGCAGGGCCACTGGATTTGAACCCGGGACCTTGACCTTACAGTGATGAGTGCCGCATCAAATTCGGAACCTTGCGGCAACCGACGCCCCCTACCTTGTACATCTTTAAAACCATTTTAAATGATGTTTTAAGCTGAAAACAATGGTGCAATCTATCCTTTGCCTCAGTCCTTCAACAGTTGGATTATGTGTGGGGTGGGAACTGCTTTTTCAATGACCCCACAGAAAATAGTCAAGTGTTATTAAATCGAGTGACCTAGTAGGCCAACAAAGAATTGCGTGCTCGGAGCATCCATCGAAATGGAGAATCGTTCTTTGTCGTTGTTGCAGAAGATCTAGTAGTGTTTGTAAGACCTCTCTGAAAAAATTGAGGAACAGTGCACTATTTGAACTATATTGTGGGCCGAGTGGTTAAGGCGTCAGACTCTCGGCTAGTAGACTCCGCGGTCGTGGGCTCGATCCCACCATCGCCTCTGGATTTTTTCTGATGCCTAAGGGGACCGGTGGCCGCAATTAAAAGAAATTGACACGGCACTCTTCAAAGGAAGGGGCGGGACTGGATGTCAGCGACTCTGAGTCTGTTCCTACCCCCTTCAAAAATGGGTTTCTTCGATGGACGTACACTGGTACAACGGGGGCTCAAGTTCACTTTGTGTTGTGAACCCATCTCCAAAAGTGGAGCCAGGGTATAGTACAATAAGCTGAACAGCTGTAGTGCTCACGAGGGAACTCCTCCAGTCCCTGGTGACCATTGTATCCATCCATAGGCCATTTAAGTTAATTCCGCGAAGTCCACACCAAACCTTGATACTGTGAACCTCCTGATGATGACAAGGGTACTATATTCTCGGGATTCCCTCTGCCCCCTCTCGAATATTCCAACGGTTTAGTACTCCATTTAAGGTGAACATGGATTCACCAGTCCATAGGATGCTTGGAAGAGCATTTTCTTCAGCCAATCAACATTTGTTCAAGGAACGTTAGACGCCTGTCATAATCAGAGTCCCGAGGTTCGAGGACTTGATGAGAGCGATACGGCTTAAAATTATAAGAATTTAAAATCTATGTATGTAATTGTACTTACCAAACAATGTACAGTTCATTTAGGCAAGTTGCTGATTAAAAAAGCACTGAGAGGTTGTCGGCAGTGGTTCACTAGTAAAACGTGGACTTTCGTTGAAAAATCAGATTTAGTATGAAAAACTATTTTTTTTCAATGAGAGCAGGAGTATGTTTTCTATCAACTATACAATTAAAAGTCAATTAGAAAGTGAAGAATATTCGAGACACGAAAGCTGTTTTAACTATTGTAGGCGCATTGTTCTAACCGGTCGCCCTAGAAATGACAGATTTCTTCTGAAGGAACCCAACCGTGTAACTCCATTATGAAACAATCAATCGAACATTGCCTTTCGTTGTGCAATATCATCCGGGCCGTTGAAGAGGAGGAAAATTAGAAATTCGTGCTCGCAAATTTCGAGGTCGGCAATATTGGTTCAGGGCGTCTGATAAAACGGATGCACAGGTTAAACAGTCACCTAGGGCAAATAGATTAAGAGTTAATAATAATAAATTATAATAAATATATTATATAATAAATATAAAGCAAGAACGTAAATCACATACAAATGTACAACAAAAAACAATACGTTGATAAATCTCTGCCTACTGAACAAAAGCAACGTTTTTCCAAGACAGCAAGAGTTTTTGGAAATCATGAGAGAAATAAACAGGATATATCTTTACAAAAGAATTAGGAAAACAAACAAACATAACACAGAATAAACGTGTAGCATGAAAAAAAAATTAAATCTTATTTTTACATTACCTTGGCTATAGTTTAAACTTTTTGAAATCATAAATTTTTGGCCTTCTTTTAGTTTCTGAAATTTTGAATATTGATCTTCCCTTTATAAAAAAAATTAACCAAGTGCTATATTTAATGAAAAATTATATTTACTTTGTAAACATGTGAAAAAGCGAATGAGTGGTGTCTTTTGTAATATTCACTGATGTAACTAGTTCCAAGATTATTTATGTACAGAGTGTTCATCTACTTGAATTACAAACTTTGCCAGTAGATTCTAGATTCAAAAAGGAACCAAAAAGTCTAAATTAACTCCGGTCCGAATCCCAACATTTTCGGAGTAATTTCAATTTTTCTGATTTTTTTAAGATTTCACGATCTTGCTTCAAATAAACAATGATAATTGCAAAACTAACAAGTTGTGGACAAATCCGGTGATTCAATTGAAAACTAAGTTAAATTTCCAAAAGATATGATCACTACTAAACTTGTAAATGTTGGTTAAATATCGTTTTAATAGCGGAATTTTGAAAAAAAAATGTGTGGCGATTGATCATTCAAAAATCGTGAGATGCGGTTTGGTGTGATGTAGGTTTCAGAAAAACATTTTCTTTATCGTGCCGACGTTTCGATCTTTATTGAGATCATCTTCAGTGCCTGGGGTTTACTGTTTTTATGTTTGTAAATCCCAGGCTCTGAAGATTAGATAGATAGATAACATGCTTTATTTACATTAGAGAGAAGCATTACTTAATATACAATTGCCAGGCATGACGTGAATAGTGCTAGATCTTTCGACCTCTCCATATCCAAGTCATTTAACAGATCAAGCAGCTGAGACCTGGAAAGCGATTTATAGCCTGGATACAGGATACGGACTTCAGACAGTATGGGGCACTGGGCAACAAAATGAAAGATATCTTCCCTAACTCTTAAGTTACAGAGCGTTCACAAGAAATTTCCGTCGTCTTCCTTCCATGAAACAGAATTGAGGAACACTTGCTCGCATCTGAGTTTAAGAAGCCAACGAAGAGTCGGAAGTTTTATAGCCCCGCTAGCTTGAACATTTAGGTTAAAGATATCCTTAGAGTGTCTCGGTCTATAAAGAGGAGATACCTGTCGGAGACCTGAGTTCGATTCTCACAACTCACACGATGTTGATCACGTAGACTGGACAAAAGTTCCATCATATAATTGGACCAACTCAAGAGGTTTTCTAAACAAAAAGAAAAATCGCAACCATATTGAGAAGCTAAAGTATTCCATTGCCGAAACCAAGAGCCATTGGATTTAATAACCTCAAGAGCAGTAATTTTGGAGATTCGAGCAACAGGTCCCTTAAGTACCCTCAAAACAAATGAAAAATGTAGGGAAAGGGTAAAAAAGAAAATTTTATCCACTGCCGTCTCGCTATAAAGCATATAGTTTGGGGTAGAATTAGGCAGTGAAAAGATCTTCCTAATAAAAAAACGTTGCACTTCATAATTCTCGAATCACCACACCTGGCCTCCATAACGCAAAATAGAACGGCAAACTGCATTAAATACCTTGTAGTTAGAGTAAACCGGGATTAGATTCTGGGCCAAAAAGTAACACCAAGTTCTATTCAAAGCAACCTTCGTCTCTGAAGATGATCTCAATAAAGATCGAAACGTTGGCACGATAAAGAAAATCTTTTTCTGAAACCTACGCCATACCAGACCGCAGCTCACGATTTTTGAATAATTTTTTTTTTAGTTGATGATCCTAAACTTAATATCCGTTTTATTTATTTCATTCAATTCTACGCCCAGGAGTGTCGAAATTTGAGAAAGCCGGGACAGTCTGGAATTGTCCAAACATCAACGGCCTAAGACACTTGTTGACGTCAGACTAAAGAGATTTCCTGGCCGGAGGGGGACTAGATGTCGTCGATAGATGAAGCAACGTGACGGTTCCTGGAGAAAGTATAGTGAACGTTTATACGCTTGCAACCATTATCAATCAAATCCGAGGCTCTTTGCCTCGGCCCTTCACTGACAAATTAATTTACATTTTTTGAAAACTCTATACTATTATTTTAAAGCTTACATCTCAAAAAAAAGATACATTTCTGAAACCTCCAATAGACTTTTGTAAATTTTTAGAAATTTGTTTGCAGTTGCATGTAGAAAGCGTTTTGCAGGAAAAATGGTCAACTTTGTAAATGCATATTTTCTCAGCCTTTTACGTCTTTTATCTAGCTCTCATTTCGTAGAACATTTTACGCTGAACACGAAAGCTTTTTAAATGTTTTCCTAGCTTCAATAATTCATTACTAAATTCAAAAATTCCGGAATGCGTTCATTTTTGCACTTTTACCGCAAACTTCAAATTGAGCTATGGAGCCAGGAAATCGTCCTGGAGTGGCCCGCAATGGGAATCGCTAGGAAATTTCGAGCTTTCAATTGGTCACCTTCGAATTCGCCCGATTTCTCAACCGTTTTCGAGTTATTTGCGATTTTTGGTTAAAAACGTGGTTTTTTCCGTGCTCAATGGGAAAACCGATCATTCTCTCCCCCGATTTTACTTTAGATAAAACCTATTGTTTCAATACAAGCCGAAGCGAAACTGCCACACCTGTAAAATGAGAAGGAAAAGCTGAATTTCCGTGACGAGGCAAATAAGTGGTGATCGAAAGCAAAAACAATTCCTGCCACGATGCCAAAATAAAAAAAAAAGACTTGTCTTCTTCCCAGTTCAGTTTTTTGAAAAAGACCTCTTAACGTTGTACAGCATGAAATTTATGGGAAACGACGGTTCAAAATTTATGCACTCTTGAAAATCGGAAGTGTTTACTTCATTACGGAAATTTTCGCCCAAAAATGGAAAAATAAGAAAACGGTTGAGAAATAGGTCAAAATGGAAGATGACCAATTGAAAGCTTATTAAAATTTCCTGTAGATTCCCGTAGGGCACTGTTCCAGGACGATTTCCTGGCCTCATAGCCCAAGGTGAAGTTTTTGTAAAAAGTGCAATAACACGTTTCAGAATTTTTGAATCGACGGATGAAAGACTGAATCTAAAAAAAGCCATCTTGTTCAGCGTCAATCTTTTTAAAAAATGAGACCCAGCGCAGGTCTGTGACTTAAAAGGCTGAGAAAATATTCATTTCCAAATTTGGGGGGTTTTTTTCCTGCGAAAACCAGGTGGTCGGTTTTTTGATGGACAGCGTATTTTGATAATTTTAAACAATTAAACACAAATACGTCAATATCTTTCGTATTAGCCGTAGCCCTTCGTTCTACCTCGTCCCGTAGCAGGTAGTTTGTGAAAGGGAAGATTTTCCAGACGGCCGGACGGCGGAATAACAACTAATTTACTCGAAAGTACAAAAATCTGGATATTTCAGTTATCCCTTTTAACACGTGCTGGGAAAGCTAGCTTTAGGATTATGAAGGGCGGATGAAATTTATGATCCCAGGTTGTAAAGCGTGACGATCGTCGAGGAATGCTTGTAACTTTTCAACCTTAGTCATCGTCCGGTCCGGCAATGAATCGGAGTAAGAATTTCTTTTTTTATTGTGGACAATGTCCGACATGTTGAATCTTTTTTTTTTTTTAACTGAGAGAGAGGGAGAAAATATAGATATATTTATACTTAAATTGGACTTACTATATAAATTTACAATAACAACTTTCAATTTTTTTTTTTTTTTTCATCGTAAGAACCTATAAGCGAAAGTGTGTCTTGAATAGGAGGCTTTCCCGAACGAAGAATCCTCTACTCAACTCAGTCTTTACGTCTGTCGTCCGATTCTCAAGATGTGCAATCCATTTTTCGTCCTGGTGAATCAGCGTGACTCAGTGGAAAAAAAAGTCCCGAATCTAATTTGTGAAGACAAGTGGAAAAATGGTGTAGCTGACTCAGGCACTGGGTCCTTCGAGCTGGATGACTTGACTCAAGCCTAAACTATTATTTTCAGATAATTAAATAGGTCAATCATTGTTTATTGTCAGGTGTCGCCCGGTTTTTTTGTAAAACCAAGAAAGAACCACCCTCCATATAAGGCTTTCTACTTTCGATTGTTATTTTCAGGGTAACCCAATGGAATTTTGGCTTTCTAAAGATTACTTAAAAGCTTCTTTCCATTATTGTTTAAAATCGAAAGATAAAATAAATTAAACAATACGTTCACCACTTTTCCAGTACTCCAGTTTTCCGTGGATTTTAGATGAAAACTCTAGACGGAAATACCTTACCTTTCTCTCCAGTGAAAAGTGTTTAAACAACGTATGGTGGCCGTTTAAAATCAAGCAGTACTATGAATATTTAAAAGTTATATTTTTATCGATTTTATACCGTTGGGAAGGAATGAAGCGAGGAATAGTAATAGAAAGGAATTGGTATTTCTTCCATCAAATAAATGGATTAAATTAATTTTCTTCAAGATCATAAAAATAAATTATGTGTGGCGATTAGTGACAGTTTGTCGAAGATCGTTCAAAAATCGTGAGATGCGGTTTGGTGTGATGTAGGTTTCAGAAAAACATTTTTTATATCAAGTCAACGCTTCGAGCTTTATTGAGATCATCTTCAGTGCTTGTACAATGCAAAAATATATTTTTTAAATTCAATTAAAGTATTTCCAATCACTCGAAGTGTTTTTTTTCTACGTAAGTGTCCCATTCACATGGCATAGGACACTGTATTTGTTAAATTTAAACAATGTAAATCCCAGGCCCTGAAGATGATCTCGACAAAGTCCGAACTGTTGCACGATAAAGAAAATCTTATGATTTCTGAATAATCATTGGCTAACGGTTACTAAACACCACAGGTATAATTTATTTTTATGATCTTAAAGAAAATTAATTTAATCCGTTTATTTTATGGAAAAATACCATTTCCTTTCTGCTACTATTCCTCGCTTCATTCCTTCCCAACGGTATTAAATCGATAAAAATATAGCTTTTTAATATCCATATCACTGTTTGATTTTAAGTTTATCAAACATAAAGAAAGCTGGAAATAAAATGTATGTAGATTTTGTTCATAAGTAAAAAGTGTAGGACGTTTAAAACGATACGAGTTTCAAACAATAAGGAGAAGATGACAAGTGGATCAGCGTATCTTGAAAGATTGCCAAAACAGCATTTACTAAAATAAGAACTATCTCATAAGGCAAAACATGAAACAAAAAGACAGAAAAGTATATAACAATAACATGATTTCGTAATCTGTAATTATTTTTCGAAGAAAACAAAAATGGCATAAATAATAACGTACCGCGTCTTTTGCAAGGTGTCTGAATCAATTTTAACACAATAAAAACCATTTTCTAAGAAAGGATAAGAAAACTGATTACATTATAACTGGTTGATTTCATAATATTATAATGTAAGATGAATACTGCCCATCTGGATGAAATATAATCTATAATTTCTCATATCTTTAATTTAAAAGTCTATTGATTCGACTTGAAACGCACTTAAATAATCAACGGGCAGTTCCAAAACAAAATTATTCAGAATTCAAAAAAATTACATAAAATCTGGATATATTAAAGTTGAAAAATTGAAGAATTGGCATGCTGATTAAACAAAATTTCATAGAAACAAAAATCAAACCAATTTTAAGGATTTTCTGAGCCTAAATCAACAGACCGACGGTGTTGGGTTCTTTTCATTATTTTTGTAGGAATTCTTGTTAACAAATAAATCCTCATTTTACATAATTGCGATAGTAATTAATTTAAACAGTTGTATTTATTACGTTTTGACGTTAGAGAAACACATCGGCTTTACGATCCCGAAGGCGACGCAAGCTTTACTGGTGTGCAGAAGAATAGCAGGAAGAATCTGGGATGTAGACTGGAAACCCAGGTTTGCATGTACGCCATGTTGGCAAGTCCTTACATACGGAGCTGTAGCCTAGGCCGATAAAGCAGAACAATTAACTAAAAGAAAAGAACTCACAAAAATACAGAGACCTGTACGCATCCACATAACAGGAACAATGAGAACATGTCACAAAGTTACTATTAATCCCCCTACACTACATGGTATCGAGGACAGCACAGAAAGCTATCGTTAGTTTATCAAAGAGGAACCTCCAACAGGAATAAAATTAAAATATACAGATAGCAGGAAAATAATGAAATTGGATACTCATGTCTCCAAGAGACATGAACAGGATGTTTGAATTTAATCAAAACTTCAAAACAAATCTGAGTACCAAAAAAGAATGGGAACATCTTTAAGAATGAATCTTATCATACAGATGGATCTAGAAGACAAGAAGGTACAGGGGCAGGAGTATTCGGTCCAGGAAGTAAATATTCAGAAACAATGGGAAAATACACCAGTATCTTCCAAGGTGAAGTCCATCCAATCGACGTACAAAACTCAACATGACTAACGGTACGAAAACAACAACATACCTATCACTAAGCTCAAATATCATTAATTCATAGATGGTGTTGAACTGCAAAATTAGGTACTCAGAACTAAGACATTCTCTGATGGGTCTCAGGGCACATGGGAGTAGAAGGCAACGAGAAAGCGTGCACCCTTGCACGGAAAGAAGCTGCTAGAACGCTGATAGGACCCAAATCCTACTGTAGCATAGAACCCACACTATCAATGAGTATTTAAGACAGGAGGCCAAAATAAAATTAAGGGCACAAAAAATCCAAGAACCTCTTAACAAATTTCGAAGGATATGATACGGAATGCGTCAAAGGAAGCAGGTATAAAATGCGAATCCTAATCCTTCTTAACAGGACACCGCAAGCTAAATGGACACTTAAAGAAGGTTTGAATAATCCAAGACGGCGCATGCAGATTCTACAAAGGATACTATTAACAAACTGAGCCCGCAGGAGGAAGTGCTTTGGGATTTACGAAGAGATTCACCCACTGAAACCCTGGCCTACTAATCAAGTCCCTTGATGAACTAAGACTTAGCTGCTTTGGGCAGAGAACGAGAGATGCAGTGCCTCTAAAAGGGAGCCGTACATTTCACCCCATTACATCTATTTCTACATTTACATTTATTCCGTTTGAACTTTGCCTATTCGCCCTTGATGACTATTCCGTTAATACAACCTACTAGTTATTAAAAAAATGGGGTTAATAAGATTAAAAATCCTCGATTGGAAGTGTTGTTTCTATAAATGTAAAAAAAAAAATATTAGGTTAATTCTATTCAACTCCTGTATAAGTTATTTTTAATTTGTAATGTGTAATTTGGCAGAGATCCTTGTTACAGTCATCGTCGCAGATTCTGCGCAGAGCTAGTTCCTAGGTTCTTAATATAATCAGAATCGTTCTATGTCAAGGCTGGTACAATAAAAACATTTTTAGAAACGTAAAAAACATTAAAATTTGTAAATCCTGCCGAAAACAGGTTAATCTGACATTATTAAACATACTTTTAAGTATATTCCATTAAATCGTAGTTGGCCAATAATTGAGCATTGACTATGTAATTTAAGTTAATTATGGGTTAATGGTCAAGATGTTATTACTACGTAACGAGACAAAATCGCCATAAATTAGTAAATATGGAGCGTATACCAACACAGTCTTTCTGGCATAAGGGTCGTAGGAGCGATTTAGGTAAGCAAAACAATGCGAAAGCGCAAGCAGATGGCGCCTACAGTTGTCAGTGAGGACAGGTGTGTGTCATGATAACAGCCGATTGTTTGCAAGTTTTGCTCTGTAGAATCAACAAGGCACAGAAATTATCGCTGGAGGGGGTTATGTGACCCTCCTTGGAGAAAGCAATAAAACAATTTAAATCGCCGGTTTCTTTTATTATGGTCTGGTTAGGTCTGGCAATCGCTACTGATAAATTTTAAGTAGATATTGAATAAGGCGCGGTTTTTATTGAACTTGATGTGAACTTATCACAACGATTTAAAAATGAGCTTAATGGCGTTTGAAATTGAAATGATCTGGAACTGCATCATTGATTTGGTTAAAATAATTATTTAATAATTAATGTTCCATATTTGGCAATGAGTATATAAATGGATAGTTCAGGTTCGATTTTTCGACGGGACTTTTAAAATCACGAATTTTTCTATTTTTCAATTTAGGGTAATTTGTTGTTGTTAGTTGCGAAGTCGTGTCTGCCCCATCGCGACCCCATGTAGAGTGCTCCTTCAGGCCGTCCTGGCCTCCATTATCTTCCGGAGTCCGTTTAAGCTCACACCGGCTGCTTCAGTGACTCCGTGCATCCACCTCATTCTCTGTCGCCCCCTTCTTGTTTTGCCCTCAATCTTTCCCAGCATTAGGCTCTTCTCCAGTGAGTCATTTCTTCTCATTTGATGGCCAAAGTTTCATTTTCAGGATTTGGCCTTCTAGAGAGCAGTCAGGGTTGATCTCCTCTAGGATTGACCGGTATGATCATCGCCTTGCAGTCCAAGGGACTCGCAGAAGTCTTCTCCAGCACCAGAGTTCAAAGGCTTCTATTCTTTGGCGTTCAGCCTTTCTAAAGGACCAACTTTCATACATTACAACTGGGAAAACCATCGCCTAGACTGTACGCACTTTTGTTGGCAGGGTGATGTCTCTGCTTTTGAGTATGCTGTCTTTGTCATAGCTTTCCTCCCCAGGAGCAAACGTCTTTTAATTTCTTGGCTGCAGTCCCCATCTGCGGTGAACTTGTAGCCCCAGAAATTCCATTTCTTCCCGATCTATTTGCCATGAATTGAGAAGGCCAGATGCCATGTTCTTAGTTTTCTTAATGTTCAGCTTCAAGCCAACTTTTGCACTCTCCTCCTTCACCCGCATCAAGAGGCTCTTTAGTTCCTCTTCACTTTCGTCACTTTTCCTCGTCATTTAGGGTCATAGCTGGTATGTAATTATTCGTTTAGAGAGTTTACACCGATCTGAACAAGATAAAAATGACCTTTGTCCACGACTGTGGAAAATAAATCAAAAAGCTCGGCTTCCTGTTCAGGCTTTAATAAAGAACAAATGTAGGTCTTTTGGTTAAGGTTGGCGTGCCATTTATCCGCCAATTTAATGCTTGCGAGTGATTGTTTTTTGGCGTTGGAGATGAAGGAAAGTAATCCTCGGCAGTGAAATCAAGGCGAATCGTGTTACACGACACAAAACAGTTCAAGCTCATTTCCTGTTTCTCCTTTTTCAATTGCGATGAAAAACACAAATCAAGACTCAAGTCAGAACGAAGTGTCAAGTCTGCGAGCGCAATTGAACAAAGTTTTAAGGCGGGCGTAGCCGATTGACTTCAAAGCCGGGTTTCACATTGTGTGCAAATCTTATTGACATTTTCATCTTACTTAAACCGACCTTAACACAGAATATGATTACATCGATTACATGATGAAGGTAAAATGCTAATTTCCGTAAACACATTCTATGAGTAGCATTATGTCAGACTAGTCCGTTACTAGCGCACATTTTTTTCTACGTTCACCCAGGTGTTTGCGAATCAAAAGCCTCTGGGCAGCTGTACTTTCTGTTTGAGATAACGGACTTTTTATAAAACTTATCGACCAATACTTTTTCATCTCAACGCAATTATTTTCCAGGTAATGGCTATAACATTTTTCAAATCTTGGTATATTTCGTTTTCTTTATCCGTTACTTTTATACAGAAACAAAATGAATCCGACACACCAGTGTAGCGTGTGGGATATTATTCTTTATGAATGTATGAGAAACTTTATTTGCAATAGAGAGAAGACTAGCATATCAGTGCATAGACAATGTATCGAAAAATAGGTCGCCGTGTTAAAATAATGAAAAGTCCAAATGCATTTTTTTAAAGTGAAAAACTAAGTAATAAAAACAAAAATTAAATTCTTCTGTCAGCTCGTATCTGTAGTTCCAAGCCTCGCTCACAAGGCCTAGATGTTGAACCCTCCAAGAAACCCAGAATTTCGCCCCTTGAGAAAGTGAAGCAACCTAGGTGAAGCAAGCGGATCTCAGCCGGAATTTTGATCACTCTGCCAAGAAACGAAAAACAGATCCGAGGGCATGCGAATTGCAGAGCGAACAGAAGTCCTGCTCATGGCATACTTTAATCTGTATAGCTATCGTAAAACCGATATATCGAAAACTATACATCATCATCACAAATATTTCGTAAACTTATATCGATATATTTAACTTTAGGTACATTACGATTATTTTATAATATCCATATGAGCAGGCCCAGCTGGAAGGATGATATTACTAACGGTAAAAATATACTCTTAGTCATTAACAATTATATAATTCTTGTTGAGTAGTAAAAAAATGAAATTGAATATATTAAAGTTATAAAAATTACGGTGCTCAACCGTTTCGAGCATATTTTACAAGTTACCACTTGTTTTCTTTTTTCCTGTTGATTAAAATATTTCCAAACAACATTGTTTTTTACTTTTTCCCCGAGAAGGTGTCATGTTATAAACGTATATGAAAATTACGCGCAGAAACTTAGAGATGCCGATGCCGACGCGGAAGGCTGAAAGATAAGTTTACCAACGAACCACAGTTTAGACACAATTATTTTTTTATTTATTTTAAAATTTTATACACATATCAATGCCACTTACCAGACAGCTGTCTCTAATCAAATTTGACAGGGATATTTTTTATATTATTTATCCAATAATGAATAAGAAAATTTTACAGTCAATTTTTTTTTGAAAAAACCAATATATCGATACATTTCAACGAATATATCGATATAATTTAAGTATTTATAATCAAATATATTCAATATATGTAGAAATATATCAACATAAATGATATATCGATGTATCGTTGCCATCCCTACCCCTACCCCCTCCAGCCTAGTTCAGCTGGAGACATCGAAGCCCATTTTAAAAAGCAGCTCAACCAAAGAGTAACCTTAAAAATTTAGCTTTTTCAGATAGAACAAATATTGCGCTGAGCTCGTGGAACACTCGGCGTTGTTGGGAATTAATCCGAGTCGAGAGATCCGAAAATTGGGTTCTCCAGTTAGTGAGATTTTCCAATAACAGGGATAAATCGATATCACACTTCCAGAACAGTGGTTTCCAGGCAGGGAAACAAGAAATCTTTGTTCGAACTATTATTTCAAGTGAGGTAATTTTTGAGTCTCGAGTCTGGAGAAACTAACGTCTTCAACATAAAAGAAAAAAGATAGCGAACACAAAATGTACGGGTGGCAGTTTCCAAATAGATGAGGTAATTTGGCGTGCCACTTGGTAGGGGGGGGGAAGTTTTTTTTAAATCCTGGTCCTTTTCCACAGCTTCGAATCTCTGAAAT
Organism: Cimex hemipterus; assembly: GCA_039619505.1. NCBI lineage: Eukaryota > Metazoa > Arthropoda > Insecta > Hemiptera > Cimicidae > Cimex > Cimex hemipterus. The sequence continues at coordinate 9,645,089 of CM077112.1, read as the reverse complement.
ACCCAAAATTGACACCCATAGAATCGCTCGAGACACAGAGTTAAACATTACATAGTGTTTATTATTCTTTATGTAATTTATGTGAATTTTTTTTTCCGGCACCCCACATTTCTTCCATCTCACGTTTTAAGTTTTAACAATTTCGACGCTTTTTCCCGCATTTTTACCGCTCCCACACGTGAAAAGGTTCTGCAAGTTACTCATTCACTAACATTCAAACCCAGCCTAGCCTATGCGCGGGCTTCAGAGTACTCGATAATCCTCTGAAGACCCGCCCTCGTTCACGCTAATAAATACATCCATACAATTAAAATTACAATTAATCTTACATATTATCCTAGGTGGTGGGTTTATGGGGTACTTGATATTCCACCATAGACCCACCCATGCACAAACTACTGCCGCACTAATGAATACATTCACCCAAGCAGTAAACCAAACTATTAATTTTGTACCCTTGAGATGATTGTTACCGATTTCATGAGCTCTATTTCTTCGGCTACGGTTTAAAAGGAAGTCGTGGTGGGGCCGATGACCACGTGGAACTCATATCGGGTCCCTTTATGCCCATCCACGTTACATTTCCCATTTATCTGTAATTACAAATTTAAAAAAATGCGGAGCCACTGGCGCATTTAATATTACAACAGTGCCTCCGCCCATTCATTCTAAAAGATATTATAGCCTAATACTAACCTAAATCAGTGGGTCTGTGGAGTACTCGATATTCCTGCACGACCCACTCACTTTCGCGCCAATAAATACATTCATTCTACCCAAAACACCCAAAGAGATAACTATCCTAGTTTGGCGGGTCTGTGGGGTACTCGATATTCCGACCACTACCGACCCATGCACTCACACATTCTCGCCAATAAATACACTCACTTCCGGAAGGGAAAACGAAACCACGTGTGGAGAAGCATTAAAGGCGACACATATGCATTTATTTGCTTCAGATATTTGATTACTTTCTTGCTGTTGTCATTGCTGTGTTGTAAGACATCTTTCAAACTCGAGGAATGGCCATACTTTGTTCTGTGCGGCGCCAATAGTTCTCATTTCATTAGTAAGCGCCGCACAATGGGCATCTCCGTGGACTTTTTCTCGCTAAGAAATGACCATGCGTCTGTCTAGTGTGGCCTATTCGCAGTCGGGTCAAAATTATTCTCTCTTTTTGCTGATATTATCCATGGCCCGCGGTTTGACCGACTTTCTTTTAGTTATTTTAGTTTGTCGGGCATTTTGTCCCAGCGGTTCTGCCGATTTTGCCAGCAAAGATTCTTCGTGTATTTTTTGACGTCCGCTGGGCTCACGGGAGTTTGCTAATAATTGGGCAATGAATAAATTCATAGAATATGTTGGGAATAAATGTACAATTTGATGCGGAAGAAATAAAGTGTAATTTTAATTGAGTAGCATAAAAACACTTCGTAAAATTGGGTTGTGGCTTCACTACGATTGCCATATTTTTGAATGGATATTTGTTTGTAATATTGTTCACTCTTTATCGTCCATTTTTAATTATCGTTATGTTACTTTTTTAAATTTATGTCTTGTACGAACTACTCGAATGGACTTTTTGAAAATTCAATCCATTTATAGCATGGTGATTCGATCAAGGCTGTCAAATATTTCACAAGAGAATATACGACGCTGTGTAGAGGTGGTGGTTTGTCTAATTTATTTAAAAAAAAAGAAAAGAAAAAACTATTAATTTTTGTACCCTTGAGATGATTGTTACTGATTTCATGAGCTCGTATTTCTACGGCTAGGAAGTCGTGGTGGGGCCGATGACCACGTGGAACTCATATTGGGTCCCTTTATGCCCACCCACGTTACATTTCCCATTTTTGAGCCATCTTATACTATGGAAAAACACCAGATTTTTCTTCTTTTTTTTATCCTTCCATTTTTGCCTGAATACTATAGTTATTTAACTATTTTTAAGTATTTTGTCTCATAAGCCAGAGATAGTTTTAACCATTTCTTTTGATTTTATCAAAATTTAGTTAATCTTTTTATGTAAGGTTTTTGTTGAAATGAAGAAGTCTGTGTCACGAGCGAGATTCGAACCTACGACCTTTGACTAAATACGGTGCTGCTCTACCACTTGATCTATCGTGACTTATCAATCGGACACTCGATCTCCACCTACAACCTTGGAATTTTCCCTCCTTTCTACCATTTCTCAAAGAGGTTAGAGCAGCGGCGTATTGAGAGGTATATAATGACTAATTAATGTTAATTAGTGTTCCTTTATGGCTGAGGGCGTTGTTTTAAGAGCTCCAGTGGGGGCCGCGGTAGCCGAGTGGTTATGGCGTCAGACTCTCGGCTAGTAGACCCCGCGGTCGTGGGTTCGATCCCCGCCTGTAGAATTTTTCTGACGCCTAAGGGGACCGGTAGCAATTAAAAGAAATTGATAGGCACTCATCAATGGAAGGGGCGGGACTGGATCTCAGTGACCCTGAATCTGGTCCCAGCGCCCTTCAAAAATGAGTTTCTTCGATGGAAACTTCCCCCAAAAATGGAGCCAGGGTATAGTACAATAAACTGAACAGCTGCAGTGTTCAGGAGGGAACTCCTCCAGTCCCTGGTGACCATTGAATCCATCCATCCAAATACTTCTCTACCACTTGATCTATCGTGACTTATCAATCGGACACCCCATCTCTACTTACAACCTTTGAATTTCCCCTCATTTTTGCGATTTGTCAGGTTTGAGCAGCGGCGTACAGAGCTTGGATTGTATCCATCCAAGAGCACCAGTGATGATAAGGCACACTATTTTTGGGATTTTTTGTAGAAGTCCCCCTGATTTTCTTTATTATATTTGATATGAAGCTATAACGTTATTTTAAAATTAACTACCGAGTTCTACCACAGAATCATAGTCATAGGGAGTGCCTTTGCGCTCTGTCATGGGTTTGGGAGCGTTTAATCTAGTCCTAAGCATCTTTTTTTTTTAATGCTTTATTTTTTGATTTCGTTGGTTTATAATATTTAGCTTCTTTTTCGTGGCGAATGTACGATTGTTACCTTGGAGGGTTTTATATTTAGATCCTCTTCTAGGCACCATTTCAGCATTATATTTAAGCCTTTTTGTAGTAGTTCCTACGCAGAGTCTAATCGAATATCTACGCTTTTTTTAAGGCAAATCTTGCCATGAAAACAATATTTAGAAAGCAGTGAAATCTATACAATGGAAAAGAAATCATTTAGCCTATGATAATTTCATTAAAAACATTGTGATCTGAATGAATAAAGAATTATCTGGACGGCTAATTAGGATTAATACTGATTTTTTGGACGATAAAGGTTTCATAATGTCATGGCTCGTTAATTGTAATCTTTGTTCAAATAATTATTATATTTTTCACGAAATCATTCATTAAATAGATTCAACTGCTTTATTCAGTGATAATCAATTTGATTTCGAGGAACCACGGAGAACGTTCATGTTCTAATGATTAACAATGCGCTCGTCGGTGTTTAACCAGCAAATAACCATTACACAGTCCAAAATTGAATCGGTTTTTACGTCCGACAGGCAGGATCAATCAGAAGAGAGTAAATGTAGATAATAGACCATGAGAAAGGCTTAAAAGCTATTGTCTTCTAGGGCACAAAGGGCGCGCTACTTGAATGAGGATGAATCCAATACATTGACAATAGCCTTGTCGACCACACACAAACGAAAACAAAATAATCCAATTTTCTAGACGACGCCAAAACATTCTAGGCTGAAATAAAAATTTAAGTTAAATTATAATTCATCTTTGTTTATTTTAACGATTTAATAGAAGGTAATTAAGTACGTGTTATTTTTTTAATGTTTTTATCTCTGTCAACTTTTATCCAGATAAAAACGTGAAAATGGTGTAAAAAGCCAAAGCTCAGCCATTGAAAGATGCCTTCGCATCCCTTCATCCCAACCAAATTTCCATTATAATAATAATTTCATTATTTGAAAGAATCGTCTGATTAGTTTTCAAGAAGTGGTTAATATAATGGATTCGTTTTTATTCCGACGGAATTTTTTCTTTCCAGATCGGAAATTGATCAAAAACAACTGCATCAGCGACCCATGAAAGACTTTAACTCTTTACAAAACTCTTTATCTTTATCAAATAACTGTTATCGATATTGCCGAGAATCGTCGGAGATGGTGCGATAACGTTAATGTCCTTATGCTTTAAAATTATACATATTCCAGTGTTTTCAAGGAATGCTCGGAAATTCCTACAATGTTAAGTTTCACTTCTCTCCCGACTATAAAACAATTTTAATGTGGAAAAATTGGTTTATGATTTTATGATTGGATAAGTTTGGTGTTTTAGTGGTTGATGGCCTTCACCCTGCTTTCTTAACGATATTTACATGGCTGCCGCTTACTTTGAGCCGTTTCGGATTTTCAACACATGTAAGGCAAAGACAGTCCTCACCGATATTTAATAGTCTACTTTTGATCAAATTATCAATTTTTAAGGGACATTACGGTTATTTTTCTCAACACCTGCAGTTAAGGATTAGTATTTTATCAACGAAAGAGTTTGTATAGGAGATAATCCAGCCGTGAAACCTATTTTTCTATTCTTTTCCTGAGTTTCTTGCGTTTTAATCCTACTCTAATTTATTAACTTTCTTTTTCCAATCAAGTTATGAAGAACTATGATAAGAGAAATGATATAGTAGACGATTCTCTTCTTTCTTTATCTTATTCTTAGCCTCTCTGCAACTCAGGGCCCGTCAATTGTGGATAAGAAGGCAAAAATAACAAAACACATCAAAACAAGATAATTCATGATAACCGGGAGAAAAACCTCGATTGAAAAGAATTGTTCCTATTCTAAATTCAACTAGATCACCAATTTAGTTTTTGCAACTTTCTCTCAATTGTCCAACAGGCGTCACCGCGTGGTGGACATTATTTCCTCCTCGCTTGGGATGGGACAGTACTGTTCTGGGGCTTTTCTTGACGTAAACTAAGGTGATGGAATTTGACACCCGGGCCTGCCGTCCAAGCTCAAGGGCATCTTTCCATCCTACTATATCGTACCGCACAGTTACTTCACTGACCGATTCTTCTAAGTCATTGAAGGCCATTCGCTCTGTATATTTCTCTACCAGTGCTGGTATTCCTCAGGGTAGCGTTCTGGCCCCTGCACTATACCAGGTGTTCACTGTTGATATGCCATCACATCCCGAAACCTTCACATTTGCAGACGATACAGAAATTCTCTCTAGCAACTCCGACCTTGTCATTTCCACTCGAAACCTCCAACAATACCTCATACTACTAGAGTCTTGGTGTAAAAAGAAAAGGATAAAATTTAACACGGAAAAATCCACCCGCATTACCTTCACTCTTCGTGAAAAGATCTCCTCCCCTGTTTTCTTAAAGAACACTCCCCTCCCAACTGCGGACAAGTACGGTACCTCGGACTGCACATCGAAAAAATGCCTGACGTGGAATCCTCACACACGACTGATACGTCAGGAGGTTATGAGGCGTTGTAGAGTTCTTGCCAACGTTCTATTTTACCTCACAAATGTTTTACAACACCATAGTTAAACCGGTATGCACTTCCGGACTGGAAATGTAGGGTACAGCTAAACATTCGAACATCCACCATATTCAAATTGCCCAGTCCTTAATACTACGAAATATACTAGATGCTCCATTTACCTATTGAACCTAGCTACAAATACGGACTTACAAATCTCTTTCGTTCAAGATGAAATCCGCTCCCGTTTCGGTGAATTTCTCACAAACACTTTAAAACAGCCGTGTTCAAATTCTGCCGATAGATTCTGCATTCAAAATAGAACCTAAAAGTCTTAATTAACTATGATCCTCCTATGAATCTCAACAGTTTCGTAGTCATTCCCTTTGTTTTATTTTTTAAGATTTCACGACCTGCATTTAAATAAACAATGATAACTCCTAAACTAAAAGGTTTTCCACAAATCCGTTGAACTTTGAAAAATCATTTTTTGTTTAAGTAGAAAAATTTACGATGATTGATTGATGATTCTTAACTACTATTTCCAAACCTAGCGATCGACAAATTTCAGAAAACATACATTTAATATTTTAATATTGTGGTATAATTGCTATTTAATTTTTTTTCAAATATGAAGAAATCGGCGAAGGAAAGGAAAAAGCTGTAGTTGACGGATTGGTAAAGTGGAAAGATTAATAACAATAAAAAACAAAAACCGAAGGTGATTTTGAATGAATTTATTAGTTTTTTTTTAATTTTGATTCGAAATGCTCTCCACTTCCGTAAAACAAAAACGATTTTCGATTTTTCAACAGCAACAGGATCCGTTCCTTCAAAATTATAGCATAGTGTTAACAATATAGTACATAATAGCTAAAAACATTTTGAATCTTTTTTTTTTCTTAATGGCCTCATGAACTGTGCATATCTAGCCAGATAATATATTCTGTATTCGTTTTTGGGGGGAGAAGGGTATCGTGATAAAAGGGGCCAGAGGCGACGGCGGGAATCGAACCCGCGACCGCGGGGTCTACTAGCCGAGAGTCTCACGGTAACCACTCGGCTACCGCGGCCCCAATTTGAATCTCAAAATTTTCTTTCCTTTTTTTTTTGCTGGAGCTTCCGACATCTAGGTCATTTCGGCCCCTCATAAATCTCTATATTCTATACCCATTCAAACATTTCATTCATACAAATAAATACATCCAAACAGTACATTTGGTCCTGCACTTAAACTAGATTGGGGTCGATGAGGCACTTTTATTAATATTTATTCTTTATATATAGGTTATATCAACCCTCGGGGTGAACCCATTTGAAAGTGTATCGGGTTCGAATGCAGGGCCGCTGGATTCGAACGTGGGACCTCTACTTTACAGAGGTGAGGGCTGTGTCAACAACTTGCACCCACCGTCAATTAACTAGTTTATTCCTGAGAATATTAATACAACAATCCTTTAATCAAAGTTGCAGTCATTGATAAATAAGTAAACAATTGCACCATTACGATACCCAAATAAAAAAACGTTTATTAAATTCATTCAATATTTTCTTAACGGTTTTTTAAATTTTTTATTATTATTAATCTCTCCATCTTACCAATCCGTCAATCGCGATTTTCTCCTTCATCAATTAAAAAAAGTAATTAACAAAGCAAATTGAAAAGGATATTAAATAGAGTACGTTTTCAGAAATCTGCTGGTTGCTCGGTTTGAAAATAGTAGTAAAGAATCATGATAGTAAGTTTTTCAACTTAGAAAAAAAGATTTTCGAAAGTTCTCCGTACTAAAACTCTCAGCATTTACAAGTTTAGTATTGGTCATATTTTATTGGGAATTTAACGTAGTTTTCAGTTTTGCGAACAGATTTGTGGAAAACCTTTTACTTTTGGAGTCATCGCTGTTTATTTGAAGCGAGTTAATGAAATCTTTAAAAAATCAGAAAAAGCTGAATAAATCCGAAACTGCTGGAATCCGGACCATAGTTAATTAGACTTTTCGGTTCCATTTTGATTGTAGAATCTACTGCCAGGGTTTGTAGCGCGAGTAGCCTAACACCCTGTATAATAGCAAGATTACTTTCCATACTCCGTCATAATTCGCATATCGAGTAGAAATCCTACTGTTCAATCAAGCAGGGCTCATAGAATTAATTTCATAAATCCCACTAGTTTAAAAAAAACTGTAAAATCCGGGCATGATCCGTGTATACAGTTGTGGTTGTTAGTTTTCTTCGAGGTTATTTTTTTCGCAAATTAAACCTAATGAAATAAAAATAATAATAACACAATCACCATTGTCACGTGGGCAAACAGAAGTTCATAGACGATAGCAATTTTAATTATGTAATGCAGACAACCATGATATAAAATTATTTATCGTCTCTTACCGATACAGACTAGCCTTGTTTATTTGACGCAACAATCGAGATGTCCTCAGAATGACGATCATCTTATCTTTCTGTTCCATAAAATGAAAACACGACATCCGACGGAAAATTTCACCGACGGTGGCTTATCGCCGGCCAGACGCAAATGGCGGAGCATGTTTTAAAAATCGGTCGGAAAATATTTTTATAGCGGTTAGTTTAAAAATGTGAGGTATCGGAACTGATTCACTTGTCAACGGCGGAAGCACTGATGTCAACAATCAACTGAACCGTTTTAAAAACACCCTTGTCCCACTAATTCGACCCAATAATTTCGTTTTTCATCCTTCCTCGTTTATTTGCAATTCTGCCTAGTCGTATTGCATAACATGCTACCACCATATCAAGCCAAATTCAATAATGTAATTTAACATAAATTTAACCTGTAAATTGTGAATAATACCAACTATCCTTTCTTGTGTCCTGTTCATTTTGCTTTTTTTTATTTTATTTTTTGGGGCAGGGAGAGGGGAGTTTAATTTGCATAACATGATACCAGCATATCACTCAAAAATCAATCAGCTAATTTAATATAAATTTACTATATTTATTACAAGTTAATTTTTTTTAATTTAGTTTTTTTTATGTGTAGAGATTAGTGACCGTTAACGGATAATTATTCAGATATCGTGAGATGCTGTCTGGTGTGATGTAGGTATCAGAAAAACATTTTCTTTGTCGTGCCAACGTTTCGATCTTTATTGAAATCATCTTCAGAGCCTGGGATTTATAAACATTGTTAAAATTTTTAACAAATACATGTAGGATGTGGAAAACGTGAATTTATACGATGCAAAATATACCTTGAATGAATTATAAAAAATCTATTTTGCATTGTATAAATTCCCTTTTTTCCATATACCACATTTGTTAAATTTAAACAATTTTTGTAAATCCCAGGAGCTGAAGATGATGTCCATAAAGGTCGAAATATTGGCAAGATAAAGAAAATGTTTTTATGATACCTACATCACACCTGACGGCATCTCACGATATCTGAATAATTTATTTTTATTTTTGAATGGAGAAAATAGCTTGCATCGCATACGACTACCATATGATGCAAAATTCAGTATGTTAATTTAACATAAATTTAAGGCATATATTACGAATAAATTCAGCTGCCCTTTCTTCGTGTCCTGTTCATTTTGTTATTTGTTATTTTTATTTTACTTTTAAATATATAATTTTTTTTTTATTTGTAAGAACAACTTCCAAAACGTGATACTACCATGTTCATACCATCTATTTTTTTTAATGTCCTGTTCGTTTTGTTATTTTTTATTTTATTTTTTTTCGGGGGAGGGGAGAACAATTTTCATAACGAGCTACTCCCACATCGTGCAAAATACACAGAGGTAATTTAATATCAGTTTTACCTCTATACATTTTGAACAAAACCAACTACCCTTTCTTTGTGTCCAGTATATTCTGTTATTTTATTTTATTTTTTTTTAAATTTTTTGAAAATAACGACGGTTGTTATGTCCCCTCACGACTTATGAACCACACGTTTAAATAATCTTACAGATTGTAATAAAATGTTACTTTTAAAATAGAGTAATATTTCTATTGATTACTTTATTTTATGTTTGTCTAAAAGAAGCAAACTAAAAAATATTATTTTTTATTTTAGCTATTATACAATCATTATATGCAGAGTGCCCAAGGAAGATATTCCCCTACCTTTAATTTTGGTCCAATTTTGAACATTTTTTTTGTTTTATATGAAATAACTAATAACTAATATAAATATAACTTTTTTTATTTATTTAAAACTAGATCATTTTTAAAAATTTTTCGCTTTGGTCCGAGGTCGATCCCCATCCAATATTTTTTTTACAGAGAATTGCCTTCATGACTAAATAGGTAAGTCAAGACTATTGGTGTAGTATTCATTATAACTGGTCGACGTGGAAATTTTAATATCTAGAAAAAAAGTCTCATTTCGGTAACTTCTATAAAAATTTGCATATACAACTGAATCCAAATATGATCTGTATTTGAAGGCGTATCATTTTAAAAAAGTTACATAAGGCATGTTTTTTTTAAATGTAATTAACCGAAAAGTTACTTCTGGAACTGACCTAATAACTACACTTCATAACGAAAATAAATTAAAAAAAAATATTGATCAAAATTAGGGGACACCCTGCATATTAGAAATATCTATTCAACTCAGTAGATTCTTGAACTTATATACAATTCAGTTGCTGATTTTGAAGATTTGCAATAATAAGACAATCCATTATATTCAGTGGTCTATTGTCCAAATTACTGCTTTTAATTAATTAATCTTTTTATGTAAGGGTTTGGTTGAAATTAAAAAGCTAGGGTCAGGAGCGGGATGCGAACCCACGACGGCTCTGTACGCCGCTGCTCTAACCTGACATATTGGCAAAAATGAGGATGGGGGTGTCCGATTGATAAGTCACGATAGATCAAGTGGTAGAGCAGTATTTGGATGGATGGATACAATGGTCACCAGGGACTGGAGGAGTTCCTCCTGAACAGCTGTTCAGCTTATTGTACTATACCCCGGCTCCATTTTCGGGGGTGGGCTCACAACACAAAGTGAACTTGAGCCCCCGTTGTACCAGTGTTCTTCATTCATTTTTGAAGGGGGTTGGGACCAGATTCAGGGTCGCTGAGATCCAGTCCCGCCCCTTCCATTGATGAGTGCCGTGCTTTACTTGCGGCCACCGGTCCCCTTAGGCGTCAGAAAAATTCCAGAGGCAATGGTGGGGATCGAACCTACGACCGCGGGATCTACTAGCCGAGAGTCTGACGCCTTAACCACTCGGCTACCGCGCCCCCCCCCTGAATTTAGTCAAAGGTCGTATTTTCGAATCCCGCTCGTGACACTAGCTTTTTTAATCAAAACCTTTCATAAAAAAGAGTAATTAATTGAAAGGAATAAAGCATAATGTTGAAAATTTGAGATAATCAAGAATGTATTTTTTTTTTTTGCAACTTGTATTCAATCTATTTAAACAGGCTGAAACAATTCCTGTAAAAATAAAACGCTTACATGTCCTTAAAGCTATTATTTGTAATGAAAGGGCACTCTTCTTACACAGAATTAGCAGTAATTTTGAGAAAAGACACCTCTGGAGTTTTCTGAGCACAAGCAAATTTTATTGATATATTAAGTCACAGTTGTAAATACCAACTAACATTTTCTGAAATAGCATGAATTCAAATATAAAAATGATAGTTTTAAGTAAATAATTGTAAAATTTGGCTGTTTGTCACAAGGTGAATTTGTATATTTTATACAGATAAACAAGCAAACTTAGAAAAAAAACTGTTAAGCTGTCCCTATGTTTAAAAGTAAATGTGATGGTGAAAGGAGGAATTTGTTTTAAAAATCCTTTCTTTTTTTTTATTACGATCTGTATAAATAATTTATTTTCTCAAAAGCCTTCTTCTTTGTTTATATTATTGAGTAACTTTTAAGTCATTCGATTCGAATCAAGATTGTTTTTCTGGTGATTTACCTAACTTAAATCCAAGACCTCGATTCCACAAAGAGGGGACTTACAGTAGGGGGCAAAAACGGGAAAAAAGGAGGGCAACTGTTCGTTTTGCGTTGGTACCCTTGGGTAGTGGAGTCCTGCGGTTCATCAAGACCCGCTTCGTTTCAGTATCGGACTGCACTTCGCTGGTTGTGATGTGTCAAGTGTCCTCGTTGCTACACGGATTTAACCACGTTAGGATTCCGATAACAAGGTACTGCCTTTTTCTTTTTAAATTATTTAAACCGCGTACTGAAAAAAATGCCACTTTATTGGATAAATACGTAAGTTAGGATTAATAAAATAAAACGGTTCTTTAATTTTATAATAAAGAAAAACATAGACCTAAATTAATATGCCATTAGAATTTTGCACTCATTAAAATATAATTTAATCGTTTCAATCCAAATTGGCATAATTTTGCCGTAAACCTTAATCCCATGAAAAAATTATTAATACCACTAAGCATATACATTCAAAATGTTTTCTTTTATTTTATTCATATAAAGATAAATTTCCCATAACGTAAATTGTCAATTAAAAAATACTTGTTACAAACAAATAGTTAAAACCACTCTTAAATAAACCTTTTGTTCAACACGATGTGAATATTTATGTTATATTTCATAAACAATTAAGCCATCTTTTTTAAACACAAATTACAGACGATAAAGTAGCAAATGAACAGGTTGTACTGAAGAAATATGCGTATTGTATGTTCTTTTTTAATGTTTTTCCAGGTGAATTACAAAAACGTATAAAAATCGCGGCATTTTATGTCATAACCGAAACGGTTTAACGAAAATAATAGTTAATAAAACAGATTTTATTAATATGAAATGTTCCATATTTACGGACAATCATCGAATAGTTTTTACCAATTGTAAAAGATATGTCTTTTGAAAAAATAAGACTCGATGTTTTGTAAATCAGCCTCATAACAGAAGTTATCTAATCTTATTTAGTATCGAATTGAGAAAAACATATAAAAAGAGAAAAACACTTGCTAGGATTTTCTATGTCGGCGAATAATCAGTAATTTACATTTTTTTTGGCCTGTTCATTGCACAATTGCATGCTTGCATGGAAATTTTAAATTATACTGTTATTAATTAGTTTTACCTAATGAACTCAGGGGAAGAATATAACGCAGTTATGTCTAGAGATTAGTGACCGTTAAAAAGGATAATTATTCAGATATCGTGAGATGCGGTCTGGTGTGATGTAGCTATCAGAAAAACATTTTTCAGACAGCATCTCACGATATCTGAATAATTAAATAACGCAGTTATTCAAAATACTAGCTGAATTTTAATTGAATAAAAAACGAAAAGCTGTACATCCGCGAGTTGACAAAAATATTTAAAAAATGAAATTGAACAGTTAAATAAACATATTTGAAAATAAAAACAAAAATATCTTCAGCGGATCTAGGAAATAAGATAACCCCTTATTGTTGGACTTGAACATTGGTTGAGAATGTCTCAACGTAAAAACAATGCCAAAACCAAATTATTCCAATCAAAACCACCCAAATTGAATAAAAAGCGTTAATTGGTAAATTCTAAAATAATAAATACAACTTTAACTATTCAGATATCGTGAGATGCGGTCTGGTGTGATGTAGGTATTAGAAAAACATTTTCTTTATCTTGCCGACGTTTCGATCTTTTATTGAGATCATCTTCAGGGCCTGGGATTTACAAACATAGTTCACATTTAGAAAATACATATAAAATTTGAAAAGTGAATTTATACAATGCGACATATACTTTGATGGAATATAAAATATATTTTGCATTGTATAAATTCACTTTTCAAAATTCTATATGTATTTTCTAAAGGTTAACTATGTTTGTAGATCCCAGGCCCTGAAGATGATCTCAATAAAAGATCGAAACGTCGGCACGATGAAGAAAATGTTTTTCTAAACCTACAACCTTCACACCAGACCGCATCTCACGATATCTGAATAATTATCCATTAACGGTCACTAATCTCTACACATTTATACAACTTTAACGTTGTTTAAACGTGCATTAACTATAATCAGATACATTCATCGATATCACAGACCTTGGCAATGCTGGGACAGTAGGTTTTCAAATAGAGTTGAAATCGTCCGTGAATTCTTAATTATGACAATATTTAAGGTTGTATTTCCCTGATACTGACTTAAATTAGGTCGAAAGCTTGGCGGTAATAGTTGGTTTTTCATCAAGACCATACCTTGATCCGGAATATTCCTATGTAAAAAGTGATAATTAGAAAAAAAAAAGAATTTCGAGCGATATGACTGAAAATTCATCAAATTTTAAATTTTATTTTTCAGTGCACTTCCGGTTTTCAGTTTTTAAATAGTATCTTTAATAAAGTTGTTTTTACAGTTATTCGTTAGTTGCAACTATTTTTTTATTTTTGCCTCATGAACTTTGCATATTTAGACAGATATATTGCGTATTCGTTGACTACAAATGTTGAAGATAAATATTTTTTTTTCAACGAAATAAAAAAAACACTACTGCAGACAACATTTATAAATATGTACAAGCATGGATTACAACTTTCTGTCGGACAAATATAAAGAAAAAGTGAATATATAAGGCCTAAAAACTACTTATATAATAGTATATTAATTAAATAAACCAGGAAAATGCAAAAGTGAAACTTTGAAAAGGAAACCAAATTGCGTTTAATCGTGTTGATACTTTACCACCTTCTGTAGGTTGTATTAAGTAACTATTTTCTGGTAATAAAGAAGAACCCAAAAATGTGACAAAGTTTTTTTTCTGTTAGTCAACTTAGGCCCAATTTAAATGAAAATGACACGATTGTTGGTTAGAGATAGGATATCTATGAAAGTGGAAATACGAACCACTAGTCTCCGGTCGTACGTTCCAGCTTCCTTTCCCCAATATTACGACGTAGATCGTAAAACCGGGAACCTAAGAGAAAATCATATTCTAATGTTAACGTTGACTGTGCCTGTTCGCACGATTCGCGTCGACGTGTTGTCACCGAAGAATAAGAAGTACGTGGCCGCCCGACAAAACCGGATGCTCGACCTGTTCCTGCCGTACGTGCCTCAGGCCAAACCAATAGCTATTTTTATTGAAATATCTGCTAATCCCTCTTGTATTAAATTCAAACACTCCTCTCCAATTAGTATTATAATTTCATATAAAGTGTTGGTGTTAAAAAAGAGAAAAAAAAACATTTAATTCCATCGTGGGTTCGAATCCCGCCCGTTAGACTAAATTTTCATCCCAGCCAAAATCCTTAGATAAAAAGAATAAATAATTTGGTCAACTATGACCACTAAGCAAATATGAATTGTACAATATTATGCAGTTTTTTTTGTTCTTTTGTTTTTGTGAAATAAACATTACTGCATGGCATAGCCGTCTGTCAGAAATTCAGGCCTTCTTTGAAGGAGGAATCAAATAAAAAATTAAATTAAAAAAAAAGAACAAAAAGGTGTAAATCGATTCAAAACTGCGAAAAAATCAAACGGAAAGACAAGTTTTCTCAACACAAAAGTGCTGCAAAGCCGGGCAGTTTTTTTCCCATCTGTTTAAGGGGCCAATTTCAGTATTATTATTGCAATATTTTAGCTAAATCTCTCATAACATTAGAATGTTACATATAGGAAACTAGTAGAGAGTAAGAGAAAAGAAAGACAAGTTTTTTCAACACAAAGTATCTCCAGGCTTCTCTGTAAAAACCTGACAGTTTTTTCCCATGTGTTTAAAGACCCAATTTCAGTATTATTATTGCGATATTTTAGCTAAATCTCTCATAATATTAAAATGTTACAGATAGGAAACTAGTACAGAAAAACAAGTTTTCTCAACAAAAAGTATTTCGATTATTTTGATAATAACGCCAAAAATGGAGATCGTTATGCGTCTATAATATCGTGTCCGTGTTATGGACATTTCGGACAGTTTCAAAGACCCAAAAGAATTTTGCTCGACTGACAGCTGCGATACGGCGATCAAGCGATTTCTTCTTTTAGTCCTTTGACGTGTCTATCAAATGGGCAATCTGAATTTCACCCCGACGTCAAAAAGACAACGCGACAGTTATTTGAAACAAGCCGACTTAAATGGGGCCCGAACTTAACGGCTTCTTAGCTAATTTATCTTGCCGTTCCAAATCCGTTGCAGTTCAGTACAAGGCAACATTCATAGCCGATGATTTATGTCATTAACGAAACTTACAAAGTGCGAAAGTATCATTTTCTATTATTCATATTAGTAAAGTATGTTTTCAGAACCGAATAACTTTTAAAAAGTGTTTACGTTATTGGATGATGTCATAAATTGGTCGGTCGTGTTTAACATCAAGTTCCGTTGCACTAGAATCTAATTTTGTAAATTTTTGTTAAGAATGGCCATATTAGTATATGCATTTAGTACGTAAAGTATAAGAATATGCAAATTATACAATAAAATGAATCCGGGATTTTATAAATTTAATATGTACATATTTGTAAAATTGAAAGAATTTAATACTAAATATAAATTATAGCAATATAAATATTATTTTTAATTATATTCAAAAGCTTTAATATGTATTTATTTATCAATTATTCATATATCGTGAGATGCGGTCTGGTAATTATTAATTATTTAAAGTTTTGAATTATAATTAATCATGACTAACTAAAAGTTGAACATTAGGGATGCCGTCGGAAGAAGTAGATTTCGTAACTTACGACAATCTTTCAACCTTTATTCAGGTCTTCATCAGGGCACTATAGGCAATTATTATTATTATTAATTTTTAAGGGAGTTTTAACGGCTAAGGTCATTTCGCGCCCTAACATCCAAACATTCTATTTTAGGTTAGCTATATCTCTTCTGAGTGCTATAACGCTCTGACTCCAAACATCCACTCGTAATATAATTTATCCTATTGCCATCCAAGCTTTGATATTCTTTTTCAAATTCTTAATTCGGAAGGCCAAATTACATTAAATTTTATAAATTTTTTTTTTTAAATTAAAATTGTGAGGGTTTTCCATAATTTAAAATTTCCGCATGATTATAGGCTCATCTTTACCCTTTTATTCTTACATTCAAGTATGGTAACTAATTCTACATTAATTTTTTTTATTATTTTTTATTTATTTTTTTATTTATTTATTTATTTATTTATTTATTTATTTTTTTTTTTGAAGGGGCTATTTTTCTTATTAAACTCTTATGCAG
>CM077112.1:9604790-9623993 GCA_039619505.1 Cimex hemipterus | reverse complement strand
ATTAGGTGCAGGTCAAATAGCCGGAAGTGGGATACGCACCAAGATAGCTACTTAGATTTGCGATTTATAGATGATGACGAGGCTAAAGGTCAGTGTGTGATTTGCACGAAAGTCCCACAAACAGTTCGATGGTTCCAGTTTCCAGTCATTTTGAGGGTTCACAGCCGGGACTCCGGAAGAGGACGTTCACTGAACTGGCACCTAAGCTTCATTAAAACTCATTCAAAAACTCATAAAAACACATTTTTAGACAGATAAAGCTCATGCCATCGCTGAAACCCTCTTAAAACCAAATCAAGGTATGGTCTCGAAGAAGACAGCAAATTTATTTGATACTGCCAAGGTCATCATATTTTAAGGTCATCATCAGGACAAAACTACCTCTACGTTCACTGATTCAATCCTTGGCAATGCTGAGGCTGAATCAGTCTTCTATGAAATATGAGATTTTTGAAAAAAAAAAGCACTTATATAGTCAATCTGTAGATATATTTAGGGTTATTTTGCCCTAATGATGCCCCCAAATAAGTCAGAAGCTTTGGCAGTTGCAACTAATTGTTTTTTCTTCTTCAAGATTATACCTGGATACAGAGTGTTTGTTAAGTGAAAAAGTGATCAGTACTTTTAATGCTGAAAACAGAAACTTACTGGAGTAAGCAGTCTTTCTTTTATTGTTTGGAAATATTCTTTTGTTTGATAACCCATGAGTGAACCTTTTTATATATTCCATATAATTGAAAATGTCTTTTCGTCCCAATTCTTTTTAAAACTGAAGAGAATTTTTGGAAACTTGTAATTATTATTCTTCGCCTGCTTCCTAAGCCATTTTTCTACTTATTCATTTCCATGATAAACGTGTGCCTTTATCCACCTTTCAGCATAGTTGCATACTGTCTTATTTCATGCGCCTTTTCATTTGGGTTTCTGATATTTTGTATGATTTTATGTGATGTTGAACCGTCAGCATAACTATTTTATTTCGGAAATGTTTTTGGGCGTAAAAGCCACTTTAAACTTTCTTTTGTTGCTAACATCTTCCATTGTTTGTTGGAAATCCAGACTACCAATTTAAATTGAAAACATATCCGTGATGTAATCTCATTTCCCTTGAATGTACTACATCCAACCAAGTTTAATTAAATTTGTCGGGTGGCAGGTTTATGTACGAGTAAAGGTATGTCAAAATCAAATCTAGGTCCAAAAAGCAGGGTTTAGCTTTAATTGCTGAATACACATCAACAATTTCGGAAGAAATGATCTTGTGTAAGGCATCTATTCAGTGTCAGTCCTCCTCGTTATTTTAGATTAATGTATAAAAATAAATTACATATCGTTGTTTTTAAAAATATATCAGTTGATATCGCTTAGTTTTCGTTTAGTCTTAGCCTTACAACGATTTCGGTCTAAAGTTTGTTTGTTGTGCGAATTTGAGATGACTCGGGTTCTTTTTCGTCCGTACGATAAATCTAGAGTACGGAAAATATAATCACACGGAAGAAATTGCTTTCCCCTTTCACATAATACCGTAACCGCATTCAGTAATCGACTGTTGTGGTGTGAAGCGATAGAACGAAATAAAACGATTTCTTATACGGTTACTCTACGAATGAGTGGAGTTCGGATTCGCTGGAGCCATCCATTAATGAAAATAAATTTGATACATTATTTGAATATGTAAGAAATGATCATTGATTTATATCAAATCATTCCCGTCGGGCAATTTAATCGGTCGAATCGGATGCGTAGCGGCGCAAGATTAGGCCACGGGGCTGCAGCTACCTACGTCTTGCTGGCATCCCACTATTTATTAAAAGTCAGTATAAATGACGGATACTCCAACATAGGTCGCATTATCTGGTGGCAATAGGAATTCAAAAATGGGGTTCGACATCCACCCGGGAAGAGTTTTACGCACGTCTGGATTTCGTTTTTGAGACCAGTGTTCTTATATATTTCTGCCGCAGTGACAGTGTACGACTGTTTCACATTACGTTCACGATTCCGTAGCGTGTAAAAGTTACTATTTGATTCTAATAGCTGCCAATGAAATGTCGTCGTAAGTATTCAAACCAGTCCGAAACGTGCGAAGGGTACCATTGTTCATGCCACCACTGGAATGTCACCGATGAATCCGAGCGTATGGAAGAGGCGTAACGAAACCATTGAGCGTCATTAACAACTCGAATTATTCGATTTAGCAGTTTTTTTATACTGCGTTGCGCTTGCATTTCGTTTAACAATAAACATCCAAATTAGACTTATAACTGATTAATATATTTCAACTCTTCAGGCGACTTTCAGTTTAATAGAAAAAAGATCCTTCAGGCGCATTCTAACTATGGATGACCTTTACTAATTTTTTATCCAAGGGTTGGCCCAGGTATTTTAGAGCAACTCGTAGCGGAATAGTTTCGAGTTTAGGGTTTTAAAAATTTGTACTGATAATTTAATTAAACGTAACATATATAACATCAATATAATGCCATCGCGCTTTATATAACATGTAAAATTATCTTATGAAATAATCTAAACAATATGCATAACCTTTTCATATCAACTTTGATTTGCATTTTAGAATATTTTCTTATTGTGACACGGTTTACGCTCCGGTTAACATTTTAGTTTAAACTTGTAGGCGTGTGAGATCTCTCCTTGGGCACCTGTTTCTTTTGTGCGACGCCGACCTTGCCAGGCCTGGACAATCTCCAGCCGGCGTCCGTGACCTACGGGGTACCTACACTGGAAATATTTATAAGAAAGCGGTTCCATTCCGATTCGCCCGTCGGTCTCGAGCGTTTTGTTTAACTTAATATTGTACTGACGCAACGAACCCCGTGGACGGGATCCAAAGCGAACATCTTCGGGTTTTGAACCGATTCCAACTTGCGTAAAATTCGACCCTTTCGTAACTCTCTTCGGGACAACAGCCTTGACGCGAATCATTCAACTGTGTTGTACTCTTTTCGGCTATTTTTGTCAGGACGATACCCAGCATCACTGGGAAAACTGGAATATTACAGTGGAAATGACGTTGCTCCAAATCACATTTTTATTTATTTTTTATTATTTATTTCTGTGTGATGTTTAGTGGCCGTTAGTTAATGATTATTTAAAGATTTTTAGATGCGTTCGATCATTATTGAGATCATCTTCAGGGCTCAAAATGTTTGTTTTCGGCGTAGTTTGCCATTCTTGTGTGTCGTGTTGAGAATGCCACTATTGACTTTTTGATTGCACAGTCCGTATCAGTAATTAATTTATCTGTTAGGAAATCTGTTTTGTTGCAAGTAATGAAATATTTGGGACCAAGTGATAGGAAGTTTTGGGTTTCTGGAGGAATAGCTTTTGTTAGGTTTAGACCTTACCTTGTGTTACCAGGTGTTCGTTTGTCGATTTAGTTGTTAAGTTTTATGGTGTGTTTATTTTATAATTTGGTGAAAGTGAAAATCGTATGCATCTTTTTGATGTTTATAGAATTTTTTTTTGTATGTTGGCTTACATGGTGTAGGTGTTTTGTTGGCGGCACTGAGTTTTAATTGGTGTTTGATTGTGTTAATGTGTATTTGTGAAGTTAAATTTGCTTTTGATGTGAGTAGGAAATACGTTGTTGTCTGCGTTACAACAAAAAAAGGCGCTCTGAAGATGATCTCAGTAAAGATCGAAACGTTGGCACGATAGAGAAAATGTGTTTCTAAAACCTACATCACACCAGGCCACATCTCACGATCTCCAAATAATAATTTATTTATGTTATTGATCGAATAGCATCAGGAAGTCTCCAGCCAACGGTTGGTGGTGGTTATACCATTCATTCATAATTTCGTATCATTTTATATTGGGCTGGTGCCAAAAATAAC
This sequence comes from Cimex hemipterus, assembly GCA_039619505.1. Lineage (NCBI taxonomy): Eukaryota > Metazoa > Arthropoda > Insecta > Hemiptera > Cimicidae > Cimex > Cimex hemipterus. The sequence continues at coordinate 9,620,136 of CM077112.1, read as the reverse complement.
TCACAAGTATTTTTAATTTTGATAAAAATAAAGAAAATTTATTTGAAATATTTTCCATCACACTCTATACATCTTTGCCAACGTATAATAACTATTTTTATTCTGCTGGCATAAAAACGTTTATTTTCACTCACAATAAAGTATTTAAAGGGCTTTCAACTTCACCGCGTTCTCTAAACATTTCATCTCTCTAGAAATGATCAAAATGTAAAAAAAAAAGTCTTTAGCGAGAATATAGCGTCACACAAGTGTATATATATAATAAGACAGTGTTCTGTCTTGTATATAGACAAATCGGGAACAAATTGCATATTCTGCAGCTGCCTGTAGGCAAAAATCGCAAGCCTAGGTCTGCCAGCACGGATGGAAAATTTGACACATATCGCTCAATATTTCGTACGTGGAGGCATTTGGAGCCACCCTTGCCAGTTGTATTTGTCGTTAGTTTTGTTATATTTATAGATTGTTCGTTTTGAAATACACAATTTGGTCATCATAAAAGACATTATTATTAATCCAACAAATAAAAACCGCAATAGGGGGAGGTTACTGCTAACCTCAAAATGGCCGAAATGGTTGCCCTCTTGTTTCTTCCTTGCTTATTTTATTTCCAACCATAAATTGCAAATTTTCAAAGCCCGTGGTGGTTAGACGGGTAAAATTTCTACAATCTGAACTTACTTTTAATTTTAATTTTTCCAGAAGAGTCAATTAAAAAGTAGTAGCTAAAAAAAATTGCTAAAATGTTCCTTGTGCACAAACAGTTACGATTAATTTTTCTTTTTTGATCAAAAATTAAAACGCGCTGCAAAGCCGCAGGCCGATATCTCACTCGTCATGTTATCGAGGAAAATAATTTAACTGTAGGTGTGGACGCGTGACAGAGTCTCTAGATCATCCTGAATATGTTCCCCAGCAGTCCACAGAAAAAAAATAGGTGTCTTAAGGTTGCATACCCTAAGTCCTTCAGGTTCCTCATTGGGACATGTGGCCAGGCGTCGTCGTGAAGAAAAATCGGCTCCTTACGGTTTACCGTTACAGTTTTCCGTGCATTTTGACAATTGTTTGCGATAGTTTCACCACAATTCAGAAAATTGCAGTAAACAACCGTAGCAGTACACCTTCAAACAGTCACTTTGTCGTGTGCAGATTTGGTTTCTGAAAGTGTTTTGGCGCTTCATTCTTATCCGACCACTGTGCACCTGTTAGCTTACAGAATCATCAATCAGTCATCCTACTTGATGATTCATTCTAGAAATGTATCGTTATGGTATCGCGACAGAAGAGATGTGCAAATTTCAAAGCGTCACTTTCTTTAGGCTTCGGTTAGTTTGTGCAGTCGAGCTTCTTTACCAATTTGCTCCAGGTGGCGAACAACGGTTGAGCGGTCAACACTCAGCTCTTTAGCAATTTCCCGTGTTGTCTTACGTGAATTTTCTTCAATCGTAGTTTTGAGTAGTTCTTCGTCGTCCACAACGGAAGGCCTACCGCGGACCTTCGCTGTCTTCGAAATCGAAATCTCGACGAAATCTGTAAAAACCATCACTGCAATGCGTCCCTCCCTTAAAAACAGTATTTATGTTAACGCGGTTTGGGCCGAACTTCTCCCAGATGTTAAATTAAATAAATTTGTCGAACATCTAGGTTGGACATATTTAATTTCGCAGGTCCTCACTCTTATAAAATTCAGTATAAACTAAATTTTTTCTATAAAAGATAACAGTTAAAATATAATTCATAAATTAGATTTGAAGAAATTAGCTTTGAATACATGGCACCTGAGAAAATAAATCAAATTTTCAAAACCTTCATTAATTTTTCACGAACCCCGACAAACCTTTACCGTTAAATAAATGTTTATATTAGGAACTATTAGGAACAAAACTATTGAAATTGTTCACAATGTAATTAATAAATCTACAGAATTAATTATTTTGAATAATTATCGATTAACGGTCACTAATCACCACACATTTCTACTGAAATAACTTAAACCCGCAAAAACCATCTTGTGAACCATAATGGGTGAACAGTTAAGGGCGTTGAGAATATACGGTGGTAAGCCAAATTTTTGATATCATCAATCATCACTTTAAAAAAGGTTAAAATGAAAATGGCAAGGTTGAACGTCTTTTTTTTCTCAAAAACATTTTTAAACTAGCAGAAGCCTTCCTTTTATCATATTTGACTCAACCGTCACTAGAAGTATCGTCACTTTTGCTAGGGTCTCGATTTCCAAATTATTGGATCTAATTAAAATTCTAGAATTGCAGTATGTTTAAAAAAAACCAAATCTTAAAATCAACTGGTTTGTTTCAGCTTCACATGAAATTACATGTCAAATTATACAAACCTACTTCTTTTAAGTTTTCAACTTTTTACAAAAACCCTTTGAAGTATTTTTAAAATAGTGCAAAGGCGACTTATAGAAAATAAAATACGAATTTATCTTATAATTTTTATCAGGTTTTATTTGTATATCAGGGACCAATTAACAAACAATCATTTCATTCAACTAGCTTTCTAGTATTGATAAATACCTTGGTCAAGACTTTGTAACGTTATTTAATTATGTAATCTTTTATGTAAAGTTGTTGGTTGAAATGAAAAAGCTTGCGTCACGAGCTGGATTCGAACCCACGACCTTCGGTTAAATATGCCGCTGCTCTATCACTTGAGCTATTTACGATATCACTGTGGCGTATTTAAACGCAGGCCGTGGGTTTGTTTCGTGGCACTAGCTTTTTCATTTCAACCAAAAACCTTACATAAAACATTAATTAATTGAGAGAAGTAATTTCGTCTGTAGACCACTAAATAACCACTAAATCCTTCCAAGAATTGGAAGATAATTATCTCGTAAAAATGCATATATAATGCAATAATAAACTTTAAATATGACATATCATTTGAACTAATGAAACCTCAAATATTCAATATTATTTCAGTAAAAATGCCTCTAACTACCATACAATTTCCACTAAAAATATTAAAATAGGAACGAAGCATGAATGTCAGACATCAATAAACTAATAATCAATATTTTTAAACTTTTTTGGCTCTAGTATGTATTCATTTTGAAAAGAAATAGGACAGAAAAATCTCTGTCTCATAAAAAACCTATAATTTAATTATATATGATATCAATCAGGTTCTTTTTTATTTATCTTGTAATATAATTCCAGCGTCGCGTATTTTACTATTGGGTTGTCCGGAAAATAATGTAGGATTTTAAGTTTTCATTAAAAAAAATCTATATAAAATATTCTGTTTACGTTTACAGGATTACTCATTTGTATGAATGTCAACACTTATTAATCCTCTTCCAAATGATATTGTTTGTTTACCTCTGTAGCATTCCGCTACTTGGAAATAATTCAGTCATCCTTATAATGTCAAAGCGAGAATTTCGTACGATTTTCTTTTACGAGTTTAAACTCGGCCGAAGCGGAGCCCAAACGGCTAGAAACATTAACCAAGTCTGGGGCGAGGGTTGTGTTAATGAGTGCACTGTGCAAAGGTGGTTTAAAAAATTTCGGGAGGGAGATTTCAGCCTTGAAGATGAAGAAGGTCGTGGAAGGCCTTCCTCTCTTAATGATGATGTTCTGCGATCAGTGGTGGAAGAAAACCCCAAAACAACTGTTCGAGAACTTGCAGAGCAACTCAAAGTCAGTAAAACGACCGTCGCTGACCACCTCAAGGCGATTGGAAAAGTGAAAAAACTCGAAAATTGGGTTCCACACTCATTAAACGATCGCCAAAAAAATCAGCGCTTTGATGTTTGTGCATCACTTCTTTGTCGAAACAAAAATGACCTCACCCACCCTACTCTCCGGACCTCTCGCCTACTGACTACCATTTTTTTAGACACCTGGACCACTACTTACAACACATAATATTCAAAAATCAAACGGAACTGGAAAATGCATTTATTGACTTTATCAATTCTAAAAATTCTGAATTCTACTCAGACGGAATTAATAAGTTACCAACACGTTGGGAGAAATGTATTGAGAGTATGGGAAATTATTTTGATTAAAGAACATTGCTTTAAAGTAACTAGTTTCTTTTTTTTTTTTGTTTAATACCAAAATCCTGCATTATTTTCCGGACAACCCAATAATTTATTTATTACGTTAAAGAAAAAATCCGTCTTGTGTTTTAGATGAATTTCAAGGAGTTTTTCTTCGGAAATGCAAAATTGGAGAACATTTGAGTTTTCAGTTTTCATTTTCAACGGAAATCAAAACCAAATAAAATTTCAGGCCCTGGCCTCATTTTTTATAATTTAACGTTCTTTGTCGCCTAATTCGTATTTATTTTTCTTTCAGTAATCACAAATAATTTGTAATGTGAAAATTTCTACAATATGCGGTATTAAATTTGACCCATTTTATCACGGAGGTACGATTCTTATAAATATGATTACTATGGTCATAAATGTCAGCAAATGGTCGCAAGGATTAATCCTGACTAATATATTTTCCCCCATTCGAAAAATTCAGTCCAGAACCGGGAGAAACGGTGATTTACAATTAGTCTTATGAAAATAAACCAACAAGTGCAACGACCGACATGCAGGCATTCAATGATGACGGCGTTGAACCGAAACCCGCTGGAAAAAAAGATAATAGCGAGAGGTTGTGTACTGCATTGTAGAGAAGAAGTGAATTAGGTTTTTTTTCCAGTAGTAAAACTGGAAAAGTTATTATCTTTAAACTCTCTAATTCCCATCCATTAATTTATTTGACTAAAACTTTTGATAACTCCTTAATCCAAATAAATTATGTTATAATAATAATGTATGCTATTATAATACATGTATAAGTTTATCTAATGTATCATTTTCCTTTTTCTTTCTTTTTTTTTCAACAAACCTTTTAATAAATTCATACATTTCGTGCATCTCTGAGGACCGCCTATGCCAGAAGGCAACCTGCTCCCTGGCGTACTAGTAAAGTTCAAGCATCAATTATCGAACATATTAAGCTACTTAGAACATTCGTACGCAATAAAGCTATTTATAAAAAAATTAAAGTTTTGCGAAACCAAGTCCAAACGAAAATTAAAAATCCTAAACTAGATTAATATCCTGGCCAATTTTTTAAAATAACTAATTCTAAAAGTAATGTGGGCTGAATTAAAAAAAACTTGGATTAATAAAATCTAGCGAGGTCTATAAATCCTTTCAGACGCAATGAAATAATTTTTTTTCTTTTATCAATAATTTATCAGCTTATGGCACAATTCATCTCAACGTTCTTCAGGATTCTGGTAATTTCGATGACAAACAGTTTCATTTCTCACATGCTACCCTTGAACGTTACTAACTAGTCTTTTCCATTGTAAATCTGAGTATAGCGGGGATTTCCGCGATTGTTCTGAAAAAGTCACTGGCATATTCACCTTCCTATTTATATGGATGTTTTCACTGGTACGAGACTTCCTAAAATTAAATTACTTGCTCATTGAGTGACCTTAGACCGATGTCCATTTTATGTACGCTGAACGAATTGTTTCTTTTCAAATAGTAGTGTGTGTTAGGAAAAATGTTTTTAAATTTGATTGAAAACATGAAATTTGAACCATTTCAGAGTATCGCCAAATCTCAGCTATTGAAAAACGTATATTAATTGTCTTAGTTTTATTTAAATTTTTAAAAGGATTTGTGAATTGACTAATCTGTGAAGCTCTTTCTTGTGTTAAAGCAATTGAATTTCTCCGTATGTCTTTGATGTGTTTGAATCATAAAACTCACTAGACGAAAACATGCTGGAGCGAATGTTAGAATGTTTTCGTGAAAACCGGTCAACGTCGAAGTTTCCTAGGCCCTATTTTTCATCCATGTCAGTGGCATATCTGCTTCTATTAGGTATTCGTAAATACTTTATGTACGCAGTAGACGTCCAGGTTTACTTCCACTTTTCAAAATTAGAGCATGGTACTAGGAAGGTGAACTTGAATGTTCAAAATAGAAATAGGCCGAAAATAACAAATTGCCAATTAACGCGCAGAAAATGAAAACGATAGTCATTGGCTGTTCCCGATATGTCAACACCTGAGTAGAAAGGGACGTCGGTGGCCGCAAGGGTCCGTCTTTTACACGGCGCTCATCACTGTAAGGTAAATGTCCCGGGTTCGAATCCAGCGGCCCTGCATTCGAACCTGACATACTTACAAATGGGCTTTTTTTCAAAAACACCGGCACCCTGAGGGTTTATATGACTACTGTTGCGAACCCTCATAAAAAATAAAAAATATAAAAAAACACCTGCGTAGAATAAAACATTAAAACTGACTTGTCTTATGCCTTTGGGTGTTATAATTAGTAAAATCTTTTCATAGAACTTGCAAGTAATATGGCAAAGAAACCGCATCATATGCTTAACCAACTAAAGCTGCATAAAAATATGTTACCCTTCAAATTAAGAAACGCGCTGGTGTCTTCAATTGTGATTCTTCACTTCTATACTGTTCTAGTCTACTACACTCTGTTCTCTCGATTTTCTCGCCATCTCGCCACAATTGGGCAAGGAAATACAGAGTGGTATTGGTAGAACTCCTAGGTTTGATTCATTTTTGGTATGGGACGTGATGAAGACATGATTGAAGTGTTTCTATCGCTTCGTATAGAGATTTTATTTTTTCAGCTCATTTCTCTACGTTTGGTTCTAAGCCAGATCCTCTCTATATTTATATAATCAATTTATGAGTAGAAGTTAGCTCGAATTGAGATCAACCGTGGGTTCTGACGTAGATTCCATATAGAACTGCCTCTTATTAAAAAAATCGTTTTTAGCCTATTCGTGCAAATTGTAGAACTTTCTGTCCGCTGATATTAAAACACATTTAAAAACGCAATATACAGTTGCCTCTTTCAAAATTACCTGTTGATCTAAATATTGACATTTTTATTTAAAAAAATAGAATTTAAATTAAGATAAATAAATAATTTTAAAAGATAAATAAACTGTGTTATATTTTATTTTATTTGGTATTATCTTGTTTATTATCTTCACTTAGTCATCCCAATCTGAATTATTGCTCTATTGCTCAGAGAGCCGTTTCATATATTTGTTTTGTTGTTAAGACTGTTCCCAGGACATAATAAAGTCTCTCTCTCTCTCTCTCTCTCTCTCTCTCTCTCTCTCTCCTCCTCCCTACGATCGGATTTTTTACGATTTTAGCGAGTGTACGTATGTTTTTATTAAGCTAACTATTCTAACACCAACTCTAACTATAAAAGAAAATGAAAAAAGATAGAGGATATAGGAAATATTCTTTATGAAAAGTCGTTTTAAATTTGAAGTAGATTAGGTAGCAAAGAGCCTAACGATAAATCTTTATTTGTAAGGAGACACATTGCATATAAATTTTCAACAAAAATAATAGTTCGGTACATCCCTGCCTGCTGTCAAAATCAAAGTTTATTACAATTAGACAGCAGGAGTTTTAGAACATCATGAAAGAAATAAACAGAATATTTCTTTACAAAAGCATAATGAAAAGCAAGCAAATAAACATAATACAGAATAGACGTGAAAAACAAGAACAAATTAAATCTTGGTTTTAAAATATCTTAACTTTGAAATTTTGAATAATAATCATCTTTTTTTTCTTTAAAAAAACAACAACCATGAGTCATATTTAATGAAAAATTATAATATTCCCTAGTTTTTACATTGTAAAAATATGAGTAAGCCAATTAATTATGTCTTGGGTCAAATTCACTGATGTAACTAATTAGAAGATGTTCTTTTCAGAGGATCTTCGGAAGAGGTCAAAACAGAGAAAACTTTTCCTTTCAGTTCGGTAATTGAATATCTTACTTAATTGTTTTTTCATGTTATAATTGTTTTGCGATGTTTGTTTGTTTTGATAATAAAACAGGCCCTGAAGATGACAGTATAAAACTGTCGAAAGCTAGGCGAAAACCGAAAGGAAGTTTTCTCTGTTTTGACCTCTCCCGAAGATCCTCTGAAAAGGACTTCTTGTATCCAGCAGGTCGATAATTTATTTTCACCGTTAGTTACATACACAAACATGGACATTTAAGAAAGATTCGGTATAGATTTTTATTTCGTTAAATTCACAGTCCAATTTTTTTCTTTTTGTATCTATATGGTTTACGCAAAATAATTTTAATATGTGAGTACTTCCCCGGAAAAGATAATATAAAGAAAAACATCAAAGAATCAATATGTAAATCAAATCTCAAATTTGAGGCCAATGACACAAAAAAAAATTTAACACTAAGCAAAAGAGATTGGCAAGCGATAACACCATTATCGTTACTACTACGAAAAGGAAATTTTAAATTATTAGCATTAATTTCTTTTTTAATGGAAAATGTAATACATTACATTTTTTGTGTTAAAAAGAAGAACGGTTGAGTTTGATCAAAAATTAATTATTTTAATATAATTATTTATAGTTTTAGTTTAATAAATTAAGAAAATGATATATCATCCGCAATATATTTTTCTAGAGAATTTAATTTTCAAAAAACTATAAATATATAAAAGAAATAAAATTGGATATAAGACTATTAATGTATATTATGTATATATAGGTATTAAAAAAAACGGTCGTCTAAATTCGTTATTCCGTGCTTAACTTTTCCTGCTGTTAAAACGGGCCCGGAGCGAAAGGTGTTTTACAGTTCATCCGGGTTAAGGATGCAAATCCCGCTGCTGATGGTCCCAGGGCGCCCGGCCGGAGGTGGAGAAAGAAACAACTGACGGCAACACCGCTTTCCCATCAGCTGGTTCCATTCCGGTAAGAGTACAAGTACCCATGTACAACTGTGTCCACTCACGAGCAACGACCATTTGTGACCGGTACGGAGGCAATGCTTCCCGGTCGGTCGAAAGAGCCCCCTTTCAACGGCATTCTTCAAATTTTAACAATACCGAGAACGTAGTTATTGTTTAATATTATTTTCCCTCTGTGTGTGTTTTTGTTTGTGTGTATTATATGGGTTTTCCCCTAACTACATTGACATAACATGGTTAAACATCCGCAATTGGAACAAAATACGAGCCCAATTAATACGAATATTATTAAGGTAAATGTAATAGGTTATAACAAAATCATAAGCTTACTTTACAACTACCAAAGGATTTAATCTCAACCAATGTATGTCTATTGAGGAGCAATTTTCAAAGACGTTAGGAATTAATGCTAAATGTAGAAAATTTAATTATATAAATGAACTAATTTTTCTAGGTACAAAATCATAATAGCAGTACGCGACTACAAGGTCATAATAGGATTACATAAAATTAAGCAGATTCCGGGTTACCAATTGGTATTCCACATTTCCCTCGACACTCCGGCGCCCCTCTTTGAGAGGGTATGCTTTCAAGTCTAAGATTAGAACTTAACTTTCACTTCTTTCTCTGGGTCATCGTTGTACACTCTGGAATTAAAATAAAATCCCAAGTCAAAACCGTAAAAAAAAAAGAAGGGAAATAGGTAATTTATGGAGAAGAGCTGGTTTTTATCTGGGGACTCCCAGCCGGGAATGATTAATATTATTTGTGAAACACAGTGATATAAAAAAGGGAAAGTGTTAATCCGACGACCTACCTTAACGAGATTGGAAAAAGGACGGACAATGTTTCAACTTTCGTCTTCCGACAATTTGAGCATTTTAAATTGGCGTCTTTTCCATGTCGACAATAGAAATCGCCTAATAAACAGGCCTCAATTTAAATTTCGGTATTTGAAATTGTGATCTATTGATTTATATATAAAATTTACAAATATACATTTATTTTTGTCATTCCCATCATGGCGATTATAATGAGGATTGTTACACTTTTCCATTCACTCACCTTGATCAAATTGTCGGTCATGAAGATTTTGGTTGTAAGCTAAGGATTTAAAATGTATTCGTTCATTTACTGAATAGAGTTATCTTCTTTATTACTTTGATTCGTTTGTTGATGTTAAGTTACGAATTTAGTGAAATTAATTCATTGAACTTAATGATGTTGTTTAACATTTTGAATTTATCGCTATATTAGCAAATCGTGTTAATATATTTTTGATTGTTTTTAATAACTGAGTGATTTTGAATTCTTATTTTACCTATTTTAAACTTATTAATGATATTAAATACTGCTTAAAATTAACAGTTGAACTTTTTGGCCTTAAGAAAAATGGTGATATGTACTTTTATATTTCATAGGTAATTAATTAATTATATTGATTCTCTTTTTACTTAGTTAATTTTACAATTTAACGAGATTAATCAGTGTGTTGTTATTTTTTTATTTATTTTTTATTTATTTATTTTATTTTATTTTTTTTTGTTTTTTAAACGAGGGTTCGCAACAGCAGAGGTCATATAAACCCTCAGGGTGCCGGTGTTTTTGAAAAAAAAAAGCCCGTTTGTAAGTATGTCGGGTTCGAGTGCAGGGCCGTTGGATTCGAACCCGGGACCAATTTGAGCATTTTAAATCGGCGTCTTTTCCATGTCGACAATAGAAATCGCCTAATAAACAGGCCTCAATTTAAATTTCGGTATTTGAAATTGTGATTTATTGACTTATATTTAAAATTTACAAACATACATTTATTTTTGTTTCATTCATCTTTATTGGGATCATCTTCAGGGCCTGGATTTATAAAATTTGTTTTACTTCATTAATTCACTATTTTCGTGGTCCGCTTGGCCAATTTTTGTTTCAATTTTACAAACAGGTTGTGGATGTGAAAAAACAACGAATTTATACTATCCTAGAAAATTTTAGATTAAAAAAATAATTTATACAATGCTAGAAAATTTTAGATTCAATCGAAGTATTTGTACAAAAAATTAAAAAAAAAACAACAAAGGATTCATTATTTAGCAAGTTTAATAAGACAAAAATAGAACAATGCAAAAAGGATAAGTGAAAAAATTATAAAATGATTATTATAATTATTTTTTTACGAGGATTCGCAACAGCAGAGGTCATGTAAACTCTCAGGGTGTCAGTGTTTTTGAAAAAAAGCCCATTTGTAAGTATGTCGGATTCGAATGCAGGGCCACTGGATTCGAACCCGGGACCTTTACCTTACAGTGATGAGCGCCGTGAATGTGTGGTTATTAATATTGATTATATCCATTTGATGAGATTGATAACTTTATTTGTAATTATTAATTTATTTATGTTTTAGTGGTCAATTGCCTAGTTACTTTTTTCAATTGGTTATTCATTTTATGCAAGGTTCTGGTTGAGATACAATTTTATTAAATTATTTTGAATTCAGTTGTATTCATTCACTTTGTAAATTAATTTCTCATTGTTTGGTTAATGATTGATTGTATTTATTAAGAATGAATACAATTATATTTCAGTGTTATTGATTCGGACTGATTTAATTCCACCGTCTTGACCTCTTAATTTGCTCTCCTAGCCTTCCTTTATTCAATCCTCACGACTCTTGGCGATTACACTTAACACCAGCCTAACTAAGTCCAACTCCGGCGAAATCAATAGACACACCTGTTGATAGGGACAATTTTCTTTATTTATTTGACCACAGACTTAAAATAGCATTCCGCAGAAAGTGTCAAAACAGATTTGTAAACCTGTTCAATATTTCGCCTCTTCTGCACAAGAGTTAATATTGGAATGCAACATAGGCAAGACGCTGCAAGACCCAATGGCCTTACCTACAGACTGAAATACGTGACGTAAGAACGTGAAAGATCTTTTTATAATTACTTTTATTTTATTTGTACCCTATATAAAATAATAACAATAAGAAGTTAATCTTATTACAGAAAAGGGTAAGGGCAAGGTCGTGCTCCAAAACACGAGAATCCCTGCGCTTAAACGGGAGCTTAAACGTTTCGTACGAACAGGCCGCTCTGAACACGTATGAGGACGAAACATACTAACAATGTCATATCGAAATACAACAATCAGATGAGACGACGGATCATGGACAAGCACGCGCAGGTGCCCCTTATGCAAAAAAAGGTGGCTCAATGTGCTCTACATAATATAGAGGTGTGTCATGACTCGACTCGATATAGCCTCCTGTAGGCATAGATTTTTTTTTTAATTCGTGTATTTATTAGTGTGAATGGTGGGAATGAAGGTGAAATCACCGTTGCCCCTCAGGACAGGTGTGCACGTGGCCGATAAAAGTACCTCATCGACCCTAATTTAGGTTAGATTATTAATGCTGTGTACAGGTCGAAAGAGGAACAACCAGTGCTCCACAGAATAATCAGAATTACTGCATGTATAGATGTATTTATTTGTGCGACTGGTTTGTCCAATTTAAGTAGGATTAGGCTAGATTATAGTTTGAGTTTCGGGCTGACATGACCTAGCTGTTGATAGCCGCAGTCGGAGAGCCGTAGGTAAGGAAGAGACGATCTCCTCGGCATCAGACTTAAGGGTATGCTAGTGACCCAGCGTGGGTGAACCCTCTCACGTATGTCACATCAAGAACTGACAACCCTTCGAGGTAAAAGTCCGACATTTACTTCATATCCACGTACATCGCATTACGGAAGTGGAAGCCGAAAGCATTATTAGCAAACTTCCTCTCAAAACACCCCTCGATTTTAATCAAATATCCTCCACGAAATTCTTAAACGTGCTCTTGTCAACCTTTCCTATCTATATAACTCGGTCCTAAGAACCACTTATTTTCCTATAGAAATTAGCCTCCACTATCTCGATCATGAAACCCAACAAACTACTAACGTCTCAGATAGACGGTCCAAACTATCCCTTAACAATAAAAGTTTACTCAAACATTGGCTTACTGTATGTAAATATGAGGCTTAGTAAAAGCTTACAAGTACCAACAAATCCATTCCTTCGAGTCCTTCCTGGTATTGCAAATGATCTTTCCTGTGTATCCTTCCCTTCATTATAACATCAATAGCCATTACGTTTCCCAAGCCAATGGTATGGGAATAAGTTGAAAAATATATAGTTGTACTTTTAAATTTATTATTATTTCTTTTGATTTGAAAATAAAATTCACACTTCAAACAACAATGAAATCTAGAATAGCAAACTAATTTCTTTTCCCTTTTTCAACACCTTTCTTTAATTAACACTCATGCGCGTATGAGACGACCGTTTTCTACCCACAAAACTGCTTACTCACCCCCTCGACATTGTTCTATATCTTTCGAAATTGGCCTCATTTTGACAATCTCTTAAATTTAAATAAGCCGAAGATAGTGGTTTAGACGTTCTATCAGTCGAACAAGAAGGAAATAAAAGTACATAAGGCGAAGACAAGGAAATTTACTGATAATTCGCTGTAATTTGAAAGATAAAAGTTCCCTAGGTAATTGTTAACGAAGACGAACAATTCATCTGTTTTATTTTTATACTTTTAGATACAGATTGGAAATACAAATTATAAAAACTACATTTTTACTTCTTGTGCTCGCGTTTAGCCTATGTTAAATTTATTTTCCGGCGGACTGGAGCGAGAACGGTTTTAGAACCACAAACCAGGACCAAGGTGAACTGGTGCTATTGCAGTAATACACGTAGCTTACGGTGCACAGTAAAATTGCCCATTTCAGGGGCAGATTGGCTTTTTCCTGAAAAGTTTATCAAACCTCGAAGGAATTCGGTAGGAGGCGAGGTGAACAAAAAAATAAACCCACAACGAAGAGCGTAAAAATGTAAAAAGATAAGATGACTTATGTGACTCATTAGGACTAATCTTCGTCCGGAATCCTTTCAGACTGCATTCTAAAAGGTCCCGAAAGTTTTTGGTGAAAAGCATGAACGAAATTCCATTATAATTCGAAATTCAATTTTATTATTGCACTACGATTGGACGGTATTAGGCAAAATTGAAGAATATTCCAGTAATACAAGCCGTTTTACGGTTTCGGCACAATTCCAAAGAACAGCTTGTACTAAATATTTAAACATTTATTCAAATTAAGCTGAGCAGATTTTTAACCTCCATCTAAGTTATTTCAGAAGTCATACGCACAAAAGGGATTTTTTTTTAAAGAAAACTCCCAGTTTGGCATTGATAAAATCGTACCCACGATCTGAGTATGTCTGAACGGGTCGTCGACTATGGTTTGCAATAATTTCAAGATCCGACAATCCATTCTTGACTTCTGTAACGTGTTTGAAATTATTCAAGTCTTTTTTTACATGAATTTACATAATTGGATTGAGTGCGTTAGGGATTTTCCTTTTTTTACGATTTACTCATAGTTAAAAAAAACTTCTGTTAGTCGTCCATTAAATTAGGTAAAATGATCCAAAATTTCCATTTTTTTTCTTATTTTCTTTCAGCATAGGATGAACTCCAAAGCGGCGACTATGAACCAGCCGTTCATCTTTGTCCAACAAAATAGCTATCGCGTGCAATTCTTTGATTTGAAAGCGAGAACACATTCCAGAAAACTCACAAGTAGGATTGCCATGTAGGAACTTGGTCTTGACATACTCAATAGTTTTGTTGGATCAGCATCGCTTTGCATCCGCGACATGTTGTGTCTGATGATTTATATTGCGAAACCACCCAGGCGTCGACAAGGCACTCGTTACTGTAAGGTGAAGGTCCCGGGTTCGAATTACACTGGAATTACTTACAAATTGATTTTTTTATTCAAAAACACTGACACCCGATGGTTGATAATAATGACCTCTTCTATTAAAAATCATTTTAAAAAATCCCGAATCTATTCGAATGTAAAAGTACGTAATGTTCTAGCTTAACTCTTGTTCCAATCGACCCAGCGGGTTGTTTTACAACAAATAAAACAATTAATAAAAATAGATTTGGTTTTTTTCTCGAATACTACGTGGTTTACGAGCTTAATTCTTACTCCAATCGACCCAGCAGGTTTTTTCATCGAATAAAACAAAAAATTGGCATGCGTAGATTGGTTGCTGAATGCGTCCCACTTACTTGAAGGGTGTCATTCCTTGGCTCCATAGAGAGAGATCGAGAAGAATGCCGCCTTATTAGAGAATTCTGGATTCTGAACATAGAACTCTATACTTTTTGTATGTGTGGGTGGGTTTTGTATGTATGTTGTTATTTATTTTAAATTTATGTATTTCTTTCGTTATATTTAGTGGAACATACTTATTTTAATGCAAAACCAAATTAAAGCAGATCATAAATTTATCAGTTTTAATCATAACAAAATATATAATCGCGATGGTTCGTTATGGCCAAAACACCGAAAAATCTTTTACTGATAGGAAAAATTAGCGTTAGTGTGTGATGTGATAGGGCCGATGGCGGAATATCGAGTACCCATCGACTCTCAATTAGGTTAGTTGTATAGCATGTATAAAGGTTATGTTGAGAAAGAATGTATTTATTTGCGTGAATG
>CM077112.1:9545789-9595844 GCA_039619505.1 Cimex hemipterus | reverse complement strand
ATATATATATATATATATATATATATATATATATATATATATATTACATATTTAACTTGTATTAACGTAAATTAACATTATATTTTGTGATTTACCAAGGCCCTGAAGACTACCCGGTCGAAAAGGTCGAAACGTCGGCAAAAGAAATGGAATAGGTGTTTTTCTAAACTACCCAATTCTTGACCGCTCCTCACGACTTCAACAAATTATGAAACAACAGGTCATTAGAAACACACATTAAGAAATTTTGTTAATGTCAAATTGCAATAGAATTTTCTTCATCAACGGCCACACCGTTGCGGCAACCGACGTCCCCTATAAAATTTGTAAACCTGATGTCTGACCGACCCAGCAACCAAAGAAACATTAGAACAGCGAAAACAGGGAGACAAATCTGATCGAAAACGACTTCACTTAGTTAACTTCAAATTTATGGTCATGTCCATTTATAGGAAAAACTATATTTATCAAATCCAATATATTTAGTGGTCAATTGATCAAATAAATCCTTTCAATTAATTAATCTTTTTATGCAAAGTTTTGGTTGAAATGAAAAAGTAAATGTCACGAGCGGGATTTGAACGCACGACGTTCAGCTACGAATACGCCGGTGCTCTACCGTTTGAGCTATCCTGACTATATTTATTTGTAAAAAATTACGATTTTAGCTCCTATAATAAACTTTGTTTCTTCTCATCTTTATAAATGACTTATGTTACCTTTTTCTTTAATAATAAAAAAAAATATTTAGCTGCAGTAATCGGAGATATCGAATTTCTTTGCCCATTTTGCAATGGTCCACGGTCATTATTGGTTACATTCTTACTTTCTATTCTTCTCTGGCATGCAAATTTTCTCACCATTTGCCGTCGAGATTTTTCTATTTGCGTTTGCCAACGGGTATCATAGTAATCAAAAATAATTTGAGAAATATGAGCTTTGGTTGTCTCAAATCATGCTCGTCTTCCTATCGCTAGTTTCTAGTGCCTCGTAGATCCCAAAGGATATCTCACGAAAAACATGTTATTTCATAGGTTCAGGTTAAATTTGTAATGTTTAAAAGTCAAGGATTAAAGACTAAGGAAAACGTTTTCCCCATACTGGGTCGAAAGGCTCGATGATCCGGCCGGCCGATGGAAAAGCTCGGCAACAGTATGAAACCGTTCGTTTTCACAATTGAGTTTCAACACTGGTCAGAACATTCTCCGAGCCCAACTGGCCGTGAAATTATGCACTGACATTTCGCGGGCAAAGGTTCTCCAGCCCAGGTGATGATATCATTGGGATCCCAGCTGCCCCAGGAAACAGGTCCACGTTCCATTTGTCAAAGAGATGACTGGCTGACCCACTGGAAACCACTTCGATCCCGCACGTGTCTATAGGTGCGTACTTATCCTTTCGAACCTACTTTTAAGCAAACCTTCCATCGTATCCCTTAAACCTTCGTTCAGTTTATTACTTTCGCTTGGAAAAAACATTGTTCTAATTTTGTCTGAGTTTTCGCTCTTTCGAAACAAAATTAAGCCGTTTTCGCCTTTAATACCTTTCATACAAAACACGAAATAAACAAGACGAATCGAATCGACAGATGATAAAGAGCTGAAGGACGAAACTAATGTCTGATAAACGCTTCTACCCTGCCAGATTTCGATGTGAACACCATAACAATCAGTCAGCAGTTTATGCAGAATGATCACGAAATAACATAATTCATCTCTTAGAGATTACGTTTATGATACGTCTATACAATATCTCTGGGAAACTCTCAGAAGGAAATAATCATATTATTCTAAGTTTATGGTCATTTCATTTTAAAAAAACTTGTAATCGCATTTTGGTTGAAAAACGAGGTATTTACTTTTAAAAATATATATATAAAAACATGTTGCTAAATTGTATGTTAATAATCTTATCAGTGGCCGCAACGGTTTAGGCGTTCATACGGCACTCATTTCTGTAAGGTAAAGATCCCGGGTTCGAATCCAGCGGCCCGACATACTTACAAATGTTTGTTTGTTTTCCATAAAACATCAGCATACCGATCGTTTATGTCTTCTGCTGTTGCGAACCCCCGTAAAAAATGTTAACCGGTACAGAATACAATTGTATATGATGTTTGTAATTTTTTACATTCAAATAAGAAAAGTTTTTTAAATTCTGAGTGAACGATTAAGTCAGTTTGTGTTTTGTCTCCCTCTTTCACCCACTCATTCAATCAATCTCGCTCTCCTCTCTTATACAAGCACATATCACCTCAGATTTATGTATTATTTTATTTACAAAACAAGCAAAAAATTTTTCGACATGCGCATACTCAATCCGATTTGGATGTACGGGTGCCAAGCTGATGAATCGCGCCCCAACTCGGACGACACAACTGCGCCACATCTCACACTACGTGGTGGCGAGGCGGGCAGTTTGGTACACCGCTGATGTTGACGGAATGTCCAGGCTCCGCGTCTGCACGCCATCACCAATGGCACAGGTCGATGCACGCGACAAGAAGCTCGGAACCGAAGATAACAAACGCATACCAACGTGCCCAAAACACCACACATACAACACCCAATTCTCAAGATAGGGGATCCCCGGTCTTGTTGGGCGTGAACCCTCCTCCTTTGAGGGTACCGTAGGAAAACTGGGCTACGGCACTCCCGGGCCGCGAGGTAGTACAGAGTCCCCTGTTCCGCTTTTTAGGGGAAATTTGGGTTTTTTATTGTATATAGTATGTCTCATGTGTTGTGACTATATGTTTTGACTGAGTGCATGTATTTATTAGCGTGAATGGGTGAGGGTGAAATATAACATCATCATCGCCTCTCGAACGTTGAATTGATGGCGGAATATTTATAAAAGAACTCCATCGACCCAAATCTAGATTAGTTTGAGTATAGGTCGGTGGAAGAATATCAAGTCCTCCACCGACCAAACGGAATGAATTGTACGGATGTATTTATTTGTATGAAATGCCTAGATGTCGGAAGCTCCAGGAAAAAAAATACAGTGATTCTAACATTTTTTCATCCATCAAAATGTAAAATGGTTGCCAATGGGTAGATTTTTCTAAAAAGCCTGTAATGCCACAAACATAAATTGAAATGCAATTGTTATACCGTTGATGATAAACATGTACAGTCATAGATAAAAAAATTAAGTTAAAAACTTAACTCTCAGAAAGATAATCATGATTTACCGTCATGTAAATTTGATTTTAGCTCACATTTTGTATTTTAATGTCTTTATTTATAACTTATAACCAGATATATTTGAGGAATGCCGTCTTTCTATTATGTAATATTACTGTTGATATTTTTCCGTGCGGTGATGAACCTGTAATTTGGTCGTTACCGATAATTGCGGTCTGCCTCATTGCGTTGGTCTGTCATATTAACTCATTGCGTCTCATATTAATATCATTGACAATAAAAACAGTATTTTAATTGTTTTACGTCTGATTGGCTTAGTGAATTTTGGTCGGGTGCCTGACAATACCAGTACAACGGTAAAAGCAATATATTTCTTCATTAAGTTGAATTTTCTAGTGTTCTAAGTTTCTAGCAGTTGAACGTTTCTAACGATAAGAAATTGGTTCATTCTTTGTAATTTTGATTGTACTATTATCGACATGGATGAAATCTTATCCTTTCTAAAGTTTCAGCTGCCTGATGGCAGTTAAGTTATTATTACGAGTTAACCATTTTTCCCCCCAAATTTACGTTTTATTGATCGATAACCATTGTTTTCGTTACTTTAAAAAAATTGAAAAATTTAATTAAGAATTCAAGCCTGATTATTCGGAGAAATGAACGGCAATGGGGCGAAACTAGACTAGGTCAATTTCAATGCTTAGGTTTTGCACGTACTACCGCACCGGCTTAATAGTCCTAAATCCTTAAAATTCATTTTAAAAAGAAACCTCCAAAAACTAGTATACATTTTGTCAAGGCGACGGTCGTTCGAAGGATATCGGTTTCTTCAAGGATATGGTTGTGGTCACTTAGAAAGTGGTCGATACACGAGTTGAAAAGGTTTCGTATTTCTTCTTGCCCCTAGTACCTAGGATAAAATACGATTGGCAAACCACAGAAAGCACGTAAATAACATTATAATAAAATAAAAATAAATTATTTATAAGAATTACACAGAAGCAGGTGTACATTATATAAGCTATTGCCATAATTTTTTACATAATAAAAATTTTGCATAACTATTAGAAATTAAATTGATTAAAATATTAATTATATTTTTAACTTCATAATGTTTTCCGATATCTAGAAAACAAATCTGTATATAATAATATATAATCGATTAGGTTTCGTGGTCCGATTCACCAAATAATTTGTTTTCAATTAATTATTTTCAAGTAAGGTATTGGTTGACGTAAAAAGTCAGTGTCATGGGTGTGATTCGAAACCATGACCTTCGACTTTTATCCAAATTGATAGATTAATTTATTGAAAAAATATATAACATACATACGTCAGAGATATTATTTATACAATAAATATTGGGTTGACAAGAAAATAATGAATTTTTAAAGTATATATTTTTATGTTTTTTATAGCTGATTTGTTTTTAACTATTCGGGGATGTATTGTTTGCAATTAATTTTTGCCATCTTTCAAGTAGTATGTCTATTACTTTTGCAAAACAATTCCCATCTTTTGAGTCAGGAACTTTTGAACAGCCGTTGGTAAACCTTCAAAACTGTCAAAATTTTGGACATTTAAATTTTTTAATGGCCTAAATAAATAGTGGTCGTAAGTTGGAATGTCCTTTGAGTATGGAAAGTGTGATAAAATGTCCCATTTCAGATTAATCATCGTTTGGTCCTCAAAACAACGAGTCCTGAGACTAAACCTTTTCTTTATTGGTTTATTTGAAAATCAAAACCTGTTAGGTGTTCACAGTACAGTCCAATATTAACCGTTTGCTCTTGTGGTTAAAGCTCAAAATGTTTCGGGGTCGGACCTCCCCCTCCAAACGCACAGCGTTAGTTTTTTTTTGTGCGTTTGCTGTTTTGGAACAACGAGGGGCTGTTGTCAATAAGTTTTTTTGTTGTTACCCGTTACCGATCTATGGAGAAATGGGTCGAAGTGACGACAGAGGAGTGAAGAGCAAATTGGAATGAGATCCGCCAAATTCCTTTCGGTGAGTTCGTACAGGTAAAGTATACTTGGACAAACCCTAGTATTTGGATGTGGTTTCCAATTGTTCGGGAAACATTTGACACATCTTCTGGGTCCCGGCTCGTCAAAAAAGGGATTTTATTCTACCCTCAATATGTCGTCTTACCTCAAAAACACGCCCACTGCGCACTTACGACTTAACGAACGTTTTCAACATTAGTATCAAACACTGCACACAAATTTTCAGTTGCATTGATTTGAATTCATAAAGTAAACAATGCTATAAATTGTTTCATCCAAAGACACGATTACCTATTAATTATTACACAGTTGGGTTATCTGGGAACTTTTTGAAAACCCGATAGTCGATTTTGAGGTTAGGTCTTTACATTATTCGTTAAAATGTAGACCTAGGGTTATTTCAAATTTTGCCAATTAATGTTTCTTTTCGTAATAACATATAGGTCTGTGGCCATTTTTCTTGGGTAGTCTGTTTTTATCCGTTCATAATCCAAGTCTCATCTTAACGTCGGAGGAGTGATGGGATTTCGTGCTAGGGTTCGCTTGAGCAGGTTGAGCTCTTGCTTATGTAAAGGGACATGTTTATTGGCTGCTGCTTGGAAATCGGAAGCATTGTCGAATCAGTGATGCTCCTGGTGGAAACATTACTAAGCACTAAACATCCACTGCTAGCGTGTCCACTTCGTACGTATGAGCTCTTTCACTTTGTGGGACGGAATACTACTCATTTATTAAAGCTCGACAGAAAGAGATTATAAGACTTGGACCATAAAAGGCCCCCAAAAAATAAGACCGACAAATTCCTAAAATTAAGGAAGAAGCCTTCGGAAAATTCACCCCGACCAGACACTGAAGATGGTAAAACGACTACCTCGTCTGACAGACCAACACAGCGAAAATAGCCGGATCGAATTGACCTGTAACGACCAAGTTACATTGAAAAATCCCACAATAAAACAATGGTCTTACTATCTCTATCCGTCGCCCTGCATGTTGTGCTCTTCCCTCTTACATAACTGGCAGATTTCACCCGCATTATCGAATGACTAGTTGTAGGTCGTTATACCTATTTTTAAAACAGAAACGAAAAATTAACTATATTTTTGTACGTCACTATTGATCCCTACAAGCAATATTTTTATCTTGTTCACCACGTACTATAAACATATTTGTTTTGCTATTTTTCAGGAATAGGTCCTAAAGCGCTGGATGGATGAAAAATAAGCTTATCAGTGCATACAAACAGGAGTAGCTGTAGGTAAAAAAACCTTTTGTATCAGTATTATCAGAATAATCATGAACTTCTTTTTAAGTTCAAATCATGAATTGTGCAGTTTAAATATACTAAAAAACAAAAAAATCTGGGCACTCGCATTTTGATGTGTATTTCAAAATGTGTGTGTTTTATCGTTATATTAATTGCATTATTAATTTATAATAAATAAAACGAAATCGGAAATACTTATTCAGATATCGTGAGATGCGGTCTGGTGTGATGTAGGCATCAGAAAAACATTTTCTTTATCGTGCCAACGTTTCGATCTTTTATTGAGATCATGTTCAAAATACATATAGAATGTGTAAAAGTGAATTTATACAATGCAAAAAATATATTTTATATTCCATCAAAGTATTTCTACTCACTCTTGTTTGTCTTCTGTGTAATTGTGCCATTGTGCCACAAATTCTATATGTATTTTCTAAATGTAAACTATGTTTTTAAATCCCAGTCCCTGAAGATGATCTCAATAAAAGATCGATGCGTTGGCACGATAAAGAAAATGTTTTTCTCATACCTACATCACACCAGACAGCACCTCACGATATCTGAATAATTATCCATTAACGGTCACTAATCTCTACACCTTAATAATAGTGGTGGTTTGAAAGAAAATTTCACCAAAACACCAAAAAATAAGTTATTTGTAATTAATATAACGATAACAATTCATATATATATATATATATATATATATATATATATATGTATGTATGTGTGGGTGTTTTTTGGCTGCGTATATTTTAATCTATTGTAAAAAAAAATTATATGGTTTGTTCGAATATTTTCATAAAGAAAAATTAGGCAGTCAAATAAAGATTGTGGGTCCGATGGTGATAGGTGGTTTCCACTTATTTTGCCTGGTTTCGGATTACAGACAATCAATTATCATTATAGAAAATTTAAAATATTAATCCTTAAACCAAAACGAATTTTTTTAAAAGTCGGTAAACGTTTAAAGGGGGGGGCGAGCGCAACGCAGCTGAAAGTTGTCCAGAATAACAGATCTGGTTTCTGAAATGGGAACACATTCTGACTCCCTGACCTTTCCGGTCCGCTCGAAAATGTGATCTCTTCTCATCTTCACGCTTCAAAAACCCAAATTTCAAGTTTGAAAAAAAAATGTATTAATGAGGGGAATTACTCGCAAAAAAAAAAAAAAGAGGAAGAACAAAGCATAATTCAAGTTATCTTGGACGATTGTAACATACGGAAATAGGACAAGTGGTTTGTTGATGGCGGTTGATGTATGATCTGGCTGGTCAGTTCTACGAAACTTATTTTGTTTCAATAATAAATAGTGTTTTCGTAAAATATAAAGATTAATATTGTAAACTTTTGTTCAGAAAGGTGTATTTTTTAAAATCCGTTATTCTTTTAATAATGTGTTTTAGGTTATACCAAACAATTAATAATGCAGCTCGTATTAATTATGTTCGTATGCAAAGAACAAGATAACCTACACAAATTAGTAGTACTATTTCCAGTCAAAAAAATGTGTTATGCAGAGTATCGCAAGGATCAATTTTGGGCCAGTTATTGTTTGTGGTTTAGATGAATGACGTGAATTTTTTCAATGGCTTTATGTTCCAGCATGTTAGGCAATGACAGTGTATTAATATTATGCGTATTCATTTTGAGGGGAAGGGTATGGCCAAATTACTTCTTTCAATTAATTAATATTTTTATGTAAGATTTATAACTAGAGACACTGATTTAGATTAATTAATTTAATGGATATTATATGTAAAACGAAGTATTATCTTCGCTAATGCTCTCCGGGGCCATTTCATTTGTCGCCGAGAAACGACTTCTGATTACTGAGCATTTGAAAAATGTCAAAAAGGGAGAAAATTCGCGCGGTAGCCTGAAATGGGAAGCTCAGGTGGTAGAGCAGCAGCATATTGAGCCGAAGGTCGTGGGTTCGATTCCCGCTCGTGACACTAGCTTTTTCATTCCAACAACCTTACATAAAAATGTTTATATATATATAAAATTGTGAACGCCCAAAACACTCCACGAATTTTCGCTCTTAATGCCTTATTCAAAAGCCCTGACCTCAAATTTATTCGTAAAATTAATGAAAGTATAAATTATTGGTCATAAGAGTGATGGTAATTAAAATATGATGGTTGAAGCCGGCTTCGGAATTCAAACGTATCATTCGTCGGCCGTGGTCTCTTCGCCTTGCAATTACAGTGCTTTTCCGTTCTATAAAAACAGTACTTTTAGAGCTAAAAATTTTTTTTCCGGCTTAGGTTGGATGTTAGGTGATGATAAATATTTTGAGGCCGAGAAAACCGCCATTTTAACTCCTGTTGCCACATGGCCTTATTTGACTCCCAGTAGCAAAAATAGTTTGAAGGAAAGGAACTTGTCCATAATTGTCCAAATTGTATGATCAATACACGGAATTTTAAATGAGCTCAATGGCATTAAGCAATTCCCGGATTTTGACCCTAGCGTTTTATACATGGACAGATTCACCGAGTCACGTCTGTTGTTGCCAAGTGAAGTTAAAGTTCATACGGCCAAGTTATATTTTATACACTCGAAAGCTGTGGGTGTGCTTGAAAATAAAAAAAAGTGGCATTTTGGCTGAATCCCTTTTTTGCCAAAGAGTGCAGCTGAAACCGAACGAAAGTTTAACTTGAACTTTCGTTTTGTTGATAGTGTACCGTGGATTTTAACAAATAAACAGCAGTGGAAATAGCTGTTCCATTCTGCAGAACAACCACCAGTTCGAAACATCATTGTGCACTGTCGTGAAAGAGGTTCAAAGTTCATTTCTGCTTTAAGCCCTCATGTTGTACCCACTAATCTCTCCCTTTAGGGGGGCCAGGATGGAAAAAGAAAACAGTCGCGAATGACTAACAATGTTACAATTTACTTGCCATCCACTTATCGTTTTCCCACGTTCATAAATTATATCGTTCCTTGATTCGGACAATAGAATGGGGCTATTGCCCTAACATGCCACTAGAATGCACAGAAATCTTTAAAAAGCATGTAATTACCACTAAATATATTGAAATAAGCAGGATGAATGTCAAATACATCACTCGACTGATAACTTTTTTCTCATCTAGATTTCTTTTGGTCCAGTACATATTCGTTTTGAAAAGAATAGAACAGAAAATTTCCAGTAACACAATAAAAACCTTACAATTTAAAATATTATACAAAATACATAATTAATATACGAAGAAGAACTTAATAAAGCGACATGATCTGGATTAAAATTGACGTTTATACACATTTCGAAATTAATAAAACTACAGCGTTTACAGATCAAAAATATTTGTACCTTGTGAAAAAAAAATTTCCAACGTTAACATCGGTGAAGCATACTCGGAGGAGTTTAAAATAATTGGATTTTTTCCATTTAAAATTTTATTAATTTACTAATGTTCAGTCAATAAGTGTGTTTTTAAATTCTTGTATTGATAATGAAAGCCGAATAAAATTGTATACTTTTATCTTTTTCGACTTTTATTCTTAGTTGATTAGTTTATTTAATATATATTTATAACATTATTTAAAAAAAACTATAATTCCATTTTTTCATAAATATTGTTAATTAATCAGATATCGTTAGATGCGGTCTGGTGTGATGTAGGTATTAGAAAAACGTTTTCTTTATCGTGCCAACGTTTCGACCTTTTATTGAGATCATCTTCAGGGCCTGAGATTTACAAACATAGTTTACATTTAGAAAATACATATAGAATTTTGAAAAGTGAATTTATACAATGCAAAATATATTTTATATTCCATCAAAGTATAAATCTCAGGCACTGAAGATGATCTCAATAAAAGATCGAAACGTTGGCACGATGAAGAAAACGTTTTTCTGATACCTACACCACACCAGACCGCATCTCACGATTTCTGACTAATTATCTATTAACGGTCACTAATCTCTACAGATAAATATTGCGCTTATTAGGTTTCGTGGTCCGCTTGGCCAAATAAATTCTTTTTCAATTTATTAAGGTTTTGATTGAGGTAAAAATTGAAAAACGGCAAAAAAGAGTGAAAATTCAAAAGGTGGGATTGAGACGGGATGTAAGTGTCCGAGCAGGTCGTGGGTTCGAATCCCGCTTGTGATATTGACTTTTTTTGATCTCAACCAAAACCTTAATTAATTTAAAAAAATATTTTTTAAAAACTTGTTGATGTAAAGGAATGGAAATGATAGATATATTGTATAGTACAATTGTATATACTACAGAAAAATTTATTTTCTCCTTGAAAAAAAAATAATAAATAATAGAATGAGCACCTGGAAATTTTTCCCGTCGTGCCGATCGATCGGCCTTGCCGTGTTTAAAATCCACTTTTTAAATAAATTCAAAAAAAGTACTAAATTAGTCATTTAAATTTGAAGGACAGCTTGTACCCATTCATTTCCTAATTGACTTTTAACCTTTTTATTGTTGCCTTCGTTTTACATACGAGCCAGTTGTTTAAATTTTTGTTTCAAGTTTTATTCCTTGATTCCGGAAGCTTTGTTATTTGTCTGTTTTAAATCCAGTTTTATCGAAACTACTTTTTACAATATTAAAGAGAAGGCTTGAGTGACTCAAATCCACAACCTCCTGAGTTTGAGTCCCTTCCATGACACTATTTTTCATAGTATCTACATTACATAAATTTTATATAACTAATAAATAATTTAATAAGAATAAATCCAGTTTTACTTTTTGTAATCAAAAGAAAAAATATTTTTTTAAATCATGTCTGAGTCGGAAAATCGGTTATCTCAGTGTCTTAGAAATAAATTAGCTCTGTTTTAAACAAAGATAAACGTCCATACACATTTTATATTGCCAAGAAAAATAATAATTATTCAGATATCGTGAGATGCGGTCTGGTGTGATGTAGGTATCAGAAAAACATTTTCTTTATCGTGCCAACGTTTCGATCTTTTATTGACATCATCTTCAGGGCTCAAAGTGTTTGTCTTCTGTGTAATTGTGCCATGTCGTGTTGAGAGTGCCCACTCTATAAAGAAAATGTTTTTCTGATACCTACATCACACCAGACCGCATCTCACGGTATCTGAATAATTATCCGTTAACGGTCACTAATCTCTACACAAAAATAATAATTTTGTATTTTCTTCCACTTAAAATTTGCCGTTCCATAATTTCAACTGTAAAACTATAAAAATTATTAGTTTCAACCACACAATTTTTGTAACTATAAATACACGTATAAGAGTCAATTGAGCAAATTTAATGAAAATTTTGCAGATGTAAAATGTAACATCGTTTAATCTAATGTATAAAACGCTGTAGAAAAACAAAAATATAAACTATGTCAACAGTAAATTTAGTTATAGTTGTTTTAAGTAATTTTTTTTTTTTGTTGGGCATTTTCTAAACCACTTGGAGGCAAAAACGTGGCCACTTTTAATATTTTTGTTTTAACCATAATATCTGTTTTAAAAGACTATAGGTAAATATAGCAAACATAAAATCTCCCAGTTGTGTTTTCAATTAGATTTTGTATTCCTTTGAATAGTTATTTCTTTTTGTTAGTTTTTTTGTAAAGGTTATTTTCTTGCACAAGCACGTATGACATCATATTTGTTTATTATTTTATTTACAAAAAAATTTAAGCCGTTAATACTAATATCCATTATATTTATTGGTCTATTGGCCAAATTACTCTTTCAATTAATTAATCTTTTTATGCAAGGATTTGGTTGGAATGAAAAAGTTAAGTGTCTCGAGAGGGATTCGAACCTACGACCTTCGGCTAAATTCGCCTCACCACTTGAGCTATCATGACTTCAGTCCACTCGGACTTTGCGAACACCTCCCTGTGGTCACTTCATATGTCGCCAAGAATCGATTCGACATTGGAAAAACGGCAAAAAGGAGGGAAAATTCAGGTTGTAGGTTGAAATGGGGAGCAGCGGCGTATTTAGCCCAAGTTTGAGGGTTCGAATCCCGCTTCTGAAACTGGCATTTTAACCAAAACCCTACATAAAAATTTAAGTAATTGAAAACACTAATGGCCAAATTACTCTTTCAATTAATTAATCTTTTTATGTAAGGATTTGGTTGGAATGAAAAAGTTAGTGCTCGAGCGGGATTCGAACCCACGACCTTCGGATCAATAGATAGTTACTCTAACCACTTGAGCTATTGTGACTTTGATCTATTTGGACACCAACCGCCCGATGTCACGTTAGCCCAAGGGTCAGCGCAGCGACATATTAAGCCGAAGGTCGTGGGTTCGAATCCTGCTCGAGACACTAAATTTTTCATTTCAACCAAAACCTTACGTAAAAAGATTTTCTTTCTAACCTTCTAGTAGTTCGATTTTTTAAGTTGTATCGTTTTTAAGTTTCAAATTTGTTTGAGTGGTGGTTTTAAGTGGTTCAGATTCGAGTAGCATCAGCATGGATGGCCAAAGTGCTTAACATTCCAAGAACAACTATCCGAGGGTCCTTCATCGCTACCATTGGAGGTTATTCAAAAATTCATCGCGCTATATCAGAGATCGTTTTATTGTTTCATTGACATTCTACCGCTGTTGAGATCAAGCAATTAGTTAGAGATGTAATTGTCACTAAGGCGAAAACTTTCACAAGCTGGATTTCGGGCGCGGGCTGTTCCAGAACGTCTGACAAGTAATCGCATCAATTGGTCTGAGCAAGAGTGAACTAAAATCTCGTTTTCGTATTATTCAAGGTTTTATTTGAGATCTCCTGACGGCTGAGAGGGTTTGGAGACGAACAGGATATCCCTGCAACACTTTTACTGAGGAGAAGCGATAGAGGTGAAGATGATACGGTTGGAGCAGGAATTTCCGAAGAAGGTCGCACAAACTTGATCTTCATTGAGGCTTCCTTATCAACTGCGCGATATATTGAAAATGTGTTATCAGAAGAAGTAATTTCTTATGTGTCACTAATGAACGACGGATTTGTGCATGACAAGGTAAAGCCCGCACAGCTTGAATCGTTGGTGACTATTTGAAATGTGCTTCAATTCGTTTGGCGTGGCCAAAATGTAGTCCCGACCAAAACAATACTGAACACCTTTGGGCCGAGTTGTTAAAGATGGTAAAAAGTTGCCCAGTGATGCCAGAGGATTTGCAGGAATTAAGAATGGCGCTGTTTGAGGTTTAAAAAGATATTCGACAGCACTTCTTTCAAAACCTCATAAAAATCTATGCCACATGGAATGCAAGCGGTGATCAACGCAATAGGAAATAATACTCTGTACTGAGGTGAATATTTTCTTCATTGCTTCCAAAAAGTTTTTAGAAAAATTGTTTTACACATTTTAATTTTTTAATTGAAGGGGGGCATTTATTTTGCCTCTCAGTTTAGTTTTTCTTTAAGACGTTTAAGAAGTTTTATACATCCAATTAAAGATCAAGTCATTTCGTGCGCATGCAGAAAATGTGCCTGACGATTGGATAAGGAAGAGCCTTGGCCATTCATTGTCGCAAGGCAACTTTTCTTCATTACTCTCCTCTCGGGCTGACCTTTACATTATTCACCGTAGGTCGACATAAATTGTCAGATCACACCTTATGTTTGTTCATCCTTTACTCCAAGAACCTAAGGAGTTGTAACGAAATTAGTTTAAACAAAGATTATCCTCAGAAAATAGTGAAAATATTTCTTCGCGCATATTAGAGCACGGTTTGAAGCGTAACCGAGGGATCTTCAAGAAATCGAATACAACGTAATTTATTTTTAATTGAGAAAAATGTTTATAAACACGCTCCGTCGAAGTTAGGTCGGATACAAAATTCCTGAATCTTTCGGTTTATCATCTTCTTTACTTTTTTCCGTTAACGGGAATGTTATTCTCCCATAAGACTTTTCAAAAGGAGATATCTCGCAAATCACCCAGAATGGCAGATAATGACCACCATTCGCCTTATCTAATCCGTGTCGTGCCGGATTTCGATAAAGAACAATTATTTACGTTTCAGAGAAACCAAGTTCATTGGATCTAGCCGACCAATCGCATTACTGATGATGATTCATGTCTATGATTATCAAATTAAGCCAGCATAGCTGATTAAAATTCATTTTTATACCTTATAAAAAAAAATTGAAAAAAATTTCAACGTTGTCAGTTGTTTTGTCCATCGATTTTGATAAAAATACGTTTTCCCTAGAGGCTGGAGTGTAATACTCACAACAAATTATAGAAGTATATTGTGCAATTTTTATAGTTAAGGCATGAGGAGTGGTCAGGTATGAAATATTATAGAAAAACACGTTTTTCATTTTTTTTTTTTCGATGTTTCGACCCTTATTCAGATCACTTTCAGGGCCTCGGTGAACTACAAAACATATATCGATTGGAATAAATGCATAAGTAAATAATATAAATTTTCATGCTCAGATAAAGTGTGGTGTTATTCTTGTGGTGTCGTATTTTTTTCGTACGAAATTGCTGTGAAATGGGAACATTATTCTGCTGTAAATCTTAGAAATGTTAATCATAGGCGGTTTTATTTCTCTCGAAGGACGTCGGGTTAAAAACAATTCAAATTCCTTTTTCACCACAATTTCACACGAAACAAATACGACACCACAAGAACAGCACCACAATTTATGCGAGTATAATTACTTCGTTCCAATGTATTGTATTTTGTCAAATCGTTTTGTAATTCGTCCAGGCCCTGAAGATGAAACGAGTAAAGGTTGATACGTCGGCACAAAATGAAAAATGTGTTTTCCTAAAATACTTCATTACTACATAAACTCGGAAGTTACATGTATGTGCAAATTTTTTTTTTTTTTTTTTTTAAGGATAATGTAGTGTCGGTTTGTTGTTTATTTGGCTTGAAATAGCATTTATTTAGATTTAAGTGCCCCTACATATGGATACACATAACAAGATTTTTTTTTTTAATTATTATTATGGCCTCATGAACTAAGCATATCTAGCCAGACTGCTATATATATTTATTCCGTTATTCGTTTTTTTTTGGGGGGAAGGGTATCGTGAAAAAAGGGCCAGAGGTCGACGGCAGGAATCGAACCCGGGGTCTACTAGCCGAGACAGGCTAACCACTCGGCTACCGCGGCCCCCCAATTATGTTTTGAACAACCAATTCTCACTTTTCAATAGTAATTCAAGACACCACAACAGACCAAGGTAAAATCGTATTCGATATTCAGACGAGCCACTGATTAACAAATGTTCAGTTCATTTGATACTCTCTCCGTGTTTAGTGAAAGTCCGTTTACGGGATTAGAATTTTATTTGGTTATTTCCATACACTCCGTTGTTGAATCCTAAAATAATTACCACAGAGAATTATCGGCCAGTGGTGATAAAGAAATTGATGATTGGGATCAGGTATGTGGTCCAAAATGAAGTGGCAGTATCTTTTTGCCAAACTTGCGGCTTTTTATTAAGTCTTCCTCAGGACTGGATACTTAGTTTTAAAAAAAACATAAATAGTTAAAAGGCAAGTATTTCCAGTTTTTGGAATTTTATCCTTCTGACCCGGAATGTTGAAATTGGCCTGAATCTTTTTAAATTTCCGATTTTTTTATTTCACTTTTTACCAACCAGTTTTCAGTGAAAGTTTATTTTTCAGGAGTTGTCGGTGGTTGTGATGTGGGATGTGGAGATGGGAGTTCTGGGTTGGTGCGCTTCTGTGCACAGCCAGCTGTGCTTTATGCTCCCTAGAGAGTCCGGAACTTGCATTGTTGCTCGCCAACGAGAGCCCGCCAGTCGCTGCCAAGAGGATCACCCCGAAAAGCGTTTTCGTAGCGCCTTCCTTCAGCCAACCCTCCTGTGCCGAGGGTTACAGGCAGGACGCCCTAGGCCGCTGCGTCAGAATAGTCAGGATCAACGAGGCCGCCCAATTGGACTTCTTCCTCCAAAGGCTAAATTCTATGCACGCACCGCCGGTTAGGCAAACGATAATCCACAATGCCGGCCCACTCAGGCTGCCCATACCATTAGGTAACTTAAACCAAGCATATTTTTAAAATATATGTACATAAACTGCTCAAAAAGGAATAGGTATATTGCAAATTTTGTAGTATTTACTTTCCCTAGCATTTCTACTTTATTTTTACCATAAATCGTGTTACAATTTATGAGAAATTATGTTTTTACCGAAGGAAAATTTAATTAAGGGGTTATGAAAAATAAAATAAAATAAGTCCTAAATTTTAAACAATTAATACCGTGTACAATGTTCTCTATTAACTAAAACCTCTGTGCACCTGTTAGGTATACTGTTAATAAGTTTGTCAGTAACTCCATAGATGTTGCAACGCTGCACTCAGTTGGTATAGGTCATCTGGCTGTGGATGGTAAACGAAAATCCTTCTCTACAACGCATCTCCTCATGATCAATGAGCGCCTGAAGGTCTGAAGACAAGGGGGAAGGGACAATTGGAAATTCCCAGGTTCTTTAAACATTGATTAACAACTTTGTCCCTACGAAGTCTGGCATTGTCATCCAGATATCGAAAATCCTTGCCAATGAGATCCCTGGTTTGAGGGATGAATTTCTCGATAATTGGACATAACGGGCTGCGGCGAAGTCGCCTTTTCGATATTAAGTTCAATCCGTCCTCCAGGCGAAATTGTCTCCCAGACCATTGCACCTCCCCCTCCTCTAAACTGCACTGAAGAGAACACGAACTGAGGCATTGTACATATCCCCTGTTCTCGGTGAACACTGCTATCACTATACGGACAGAAATGCGACTCATCAGTAAGCATAACACCATTCCAATTGGTGTTCTCTTCAACGCGTTTGTTGCTCCATATTCTCCTGAGTTGATGGTAGCGGGCTGTTGCTGCAGGTCGCCTCAAAGGGGCTTACGATCTGAGGCCAACTTTCCTCAAACCATTACGAATATGCACATTGCTAAAACAGAGCTTGTTCCTCATTTAGGACCTGGCGGACACTATATAAAAGGCCCCGTCTTTCAGCAAGGACTAGTACTTCCAGTCTCTCGGAATGGAACCGAAGGCAAGGAGACCGTGCTCTGAGAAACGCCGACTGCCTCTGCGATATCCACTTGCCGGTGCACCTCGATGACACATTCACACAATAATGTACAATTTTGGTTCATGATGAGGTCTTTCCATGGTTAAAGAGAATACAACTAAGAAAAGGATTTCTTTAGAAAATAAATAATCTTCATTTTTACTATTCTTAACTAAATCCGTTATTAATATTTTTGGCTTGTATTTTCCATTTTGTTTTATCCAACTAGTAAGAATATATCGGTTAATTTAATTGAAATTAATAGAATAAGAATAAATTACAAATATTCCTATTCATTCTTGAGCAGTTTGTGTGTGTGTGTGTCTGTCTGTCTGTCTGTCTGTTGTGTATGCGTATGCGTGTGCGAGCGTACGCGTGCGTGTGTGTGTGTGTGTCTGTGTGTGCGTGCATTTGCGTGTGCGTGTGCGTGTGTCTGTGTGTGTCTGCCTGTGTGCGTGTGTGTGTGTGTGTGTGCGCGCGCGCGCGTGCGTAAATCCCAATTCTGATGATGTAGATTTAAGGCGGAAAAAGGGTGTCGTTAGCAGAAAGTTAAACAAATAGAAAGGTATGTCGGAGACGCGGTCGTTTGTCAGGATTGGTTTCCCTTCTGAATCCGACATAATGAAGTAATCAGCTCATAACATCTTTTATTAACTAAAATCCCCGAATTGAATTCAAGCCGAAGTCAGACAATCCAAAGCAAGTTCATTCCATATAAATCCAACAACTTCCCCACTAGTCTTCGCGACGAACTGCCAATTGAACCGCAACTAGTGCCGTGCTATGTCAACCCCCGACTCGCGCTAGTCGTGACTACTCTTTTTGTAGCACCGGTTCTTTGCCAAAACCCAGTGGGCACTACGTGGAGCATTCTTCCCCTTGGCAGCTATACCTTTGCATATATATCGTTTTACTTTGGAGGGGATTATTGCCCAAGGAAGACACGAAATGTGTTACTTCGACCTTTACTCATCCTCATGCTAATGATTCAATAAGTTAATACAATAATCTCTACACAATTCATTAGACAACTAATTAGCTATACTAAGAAATAGTTTAAAAAAAATTAAAATGGAATTTTGAATTGGAAAAAGTTACCTTCACCAAAATCACGTACAAACATACCTATCCAATGAAAAAAATTAAGAAAAGTGTTAGTTTATTTAAAACAGTAATTATATTTCTTTATAATTTTGGTATATACGTGTTGATGGGCAAAATTACCTTAACCAACACTCTTAAATTTTAATGGATTTGGGTTCATTCATATTTTGCGTACCAAAAATAGGTTTGTTTGTGAAAATAAGTCACGTAAAAAAGAAAATGTTTATTACCTTAAGTCTACAAAAATTTGAGTAACGGAAAAAAACAGAAAATTCGAAAACAAATAAAAATGGGAAGAAAATTTTTTGACCACTTTAAAACCGAATATTTCAACCTCTAGCATGAATAACGTCTTTTGAACACCTCCACATTCCTTGGGGAAAATTTCTGTTAATATATTAACGAATTCTTTCCTTATCATCAAGAACAACCGTTTCCAAATCTTCTAGGGTGCTAGAAACTGGGTTTCGCCGTCCTCCTGTTCCCAAATGCATTCGATCGGGTTGAGATCTGGACTGCTGGCCACACCAAGTTCCCATTTCCCAAACTTCAATCAGGTGGTCATCTACAATACATATTCTACCTGCATTACCAAAATCTATGACCAATGTTGGGGCAAATGGCACTTCATGTCCTTTGATTGTCTTGCAAGCACCCCTGTCAAGTTACAGGTCCAAGGAAATTCCAACCCCAGAGCATCTTTGATCCAGCATGGAAGGGCCCTGAGGAACCATATAGCATAAGGCATACCTTACTCTTGAACATATGAAATTACCCCTATCTGATGATATGAGGCCAACTCTCACTTCATCTTTAAAGAGAACTCATCCCCCATCTTCCAATGTCCAAGATATGTTCTTATATGAGCTGAAGCCTGGTCATTTTCTGAGCTGTGGTAAGAAGAGATCCAGTGGTCCTGGAGTTATTTTCATTGAGCCTTCTTCGTCGGCAGTCCAGGTGGAAATTGAAACTTTTTGGACTTGTCTTAACAGATTTCTTATCTAATTTCGCTTAATTCTGCTGTCATCAGGCTGACAGATGAATCTATTGTCCCACTCGTCTGTAGACCTAGGTCGACCCTGTCGTGGCCTTTTAGAGTGAAGCTCTGTATCTCTGAAGAGCTTCTATTGTAGAATAACTCACACTTTTCTCTTGGTGACTTTGCGCTGACTGGAGTCATTGGGCCATTGAAAAATTTTAAGAATAAGGAGAATACCAAATGAAATCTATGATGGAAAATTAACTGAAAGCGATTTTTAAGTGTAACAGAATGGAAAAGCAAATGGGATTAATGAGTTCAAAAGTAAATAAAGGAAAAAACAAAGAAATCAGAGTACAGCAATATCAAATTTTATTTATAGTTTTTTTTATTAGTTACTTTTTATTCTCTCCTTAAGTTTTGTCTTTTTAACTGTTTACAATGAAAACAACTTTTTTTTTATTATTAGTCTGTATTCTAGGCTTCTATGTTAATTTAAATTAATCTTTATTTGCTTGATCATTGATTTAATGTTTAGGGACTACGACAATGGGACCAATGACAACGTCGACAGAAACGACAACGACGACAGCAGCTACGACTACTATTACGACAACAACACTAAGTGAAGAAGAAGAGATTCCAACATCTACTGTCCCAAGTACAACGGCTTCGCAGGATATTGAAGAGACGGAGACACCTCTCCTTATAATTGTGGCCAATACAACCGAACCGACCAGCACATCATCGGATGGTATGAGCACTGTCACAAACATGGCATACACAGAGCCGACTATGACGACTGAGTCGCCTGAGACGACGACGGTCACTCTGCCTCCTTCGACATACTATCCGATGCGGTACGTCCCAGTCAGATTTCCTGAGAGGCCGACTATCGTCCGGTTCCCGAGCGGTGTCCATGTCTCTGTCTCCAACCCAAGCTGGTGGCCACACTCGTGGGAACAGTGGCCCTCTGTGAGGAAGAGGGGGCACCGGGAACCCAGACCTTCCTGGATCAATCAGTGAATTTAGAAAAAAACAGTATTTAAACCAAAGTGAACTCTTATCAAGTAGTATTTATGAAATAAGTAAAAATTATATTCATCTCCTTTATCAATAAATATGTGTGTACGTATGAATGTGTGTTTTCACACAAGATTTTTTATACCTTGTAGATGTCTATTTATTGTATATATAATTATTATTTGTAAGTCTTTATGTAGCCCATATTAAATCGATTACTGTTATTTTTTTCTTTTTTTAAGTAATACAGTGTTCTCTCTTATATAATCAGCAGAAACTGCAGTTACCATACAACTAATAGAGAAACATTGATCTACAAAAATATATTCATACTTGAGCCTTTTCTTGCCACTAATCAGCCTGTCAGTACTGAAATTGTAAAAATAAAATATTAATTATTTGTCGGAAAAAAATTAAGTTGGCCGGCTCAACTTTTAATTGAATAAATCATCGACTTTCCTTAAAGGAAGACTATTAAATTTCAAATTAAATTATGTTCGTTTTAAAACTGCGCACAGCAAATCATTTTATAATTTGGTAGTTTTTTTAGTTTTTTTTTTTTATTGAATACGATAAACTTCAATTGTTTTGTCAATTATCTTCATGAATTTTTGTTTTCACATTTTAATTTTTTTCTGTCTAAGAAAATTTAAAAAAAAAACTGCCCTGAATTTTACTAATGACTGAAATGTTTAGTGGAAAATTACTTTTTTTTTTTAAATCATACTAATATGTTTTGTAATAATGAAAACCTGTAGAAAAAGTTAGTAAAAAAAATTTTGTTGTGCGTTGATGATCTTCAGCTGAAATATGCTGTATTTTCCATTGCAATTATAGACAGAGTAGTGAAATCATTAATTTTATTGCACTACCAAATTCATATTCTGTGGTCCAGAGTTCCTACAAACACCAAAAGTATATTAGGGGCGAATTAACAAAATCTCATTTGTACGATAACTTGTCAAATTATTAAGTTATTTCTAATCTACTACACACAAATACTGTAAAATGAAACGTATATCTAATTTTTAGAAATTGTATAATAATAATAAATAATAATAATAATAATAATAATGATAATGATGATAATAATATTGTACAATTAAATTAATATTATTAATGATACTGAAAATTAATAAAACTGTTTAATATGTTGTAATCTTTTTGTACGACTTTTATCCATTACTGTATATTACAATAATGGTGTGATAAATAAAGAAAAAATTAAACCTCAAGTTTGAATAAATTATTCCGTGCGAAAAACTTGTGGTTCAACCATTTGGCTTATGCAACATTATTCAGGGTGGTGTTTCGTGAACAAAACCAGTCTTGATATCGACACTTGGTACAAAAATAAATGGTAATTTATGCCAAAAATAATACAGATTATGTTTCTTTTCATTGAGCATATTAATTTTAAGAAAAACATTTTGACTTCTTTGATTTTGTCTAATATTGATTTAAAAAAAAAAAAAAAAGAAAGAAAGAAAGAAAGAGACAATAATCGCATCTCTGTAGAACTTCATTGATTACAATCTCAATTAATTACGGCTTCTAGCCGAAGGTCGTGGGTTCGAATCCCTCGTGTGCCGTTAACTTTTTTTCATCTCAACAACAAACCGTAATTAATTGTGATATATTAATTGGTCGAGCGGACCACGAAAATAGTGAATTAATGATTTAAAATGAAGTACACTTCACTAAAGCTCTTCGCCATTTCAATTGTCGTCGAGAACCAAACAGATTACACGACATTTGAAATATGGCAAAAGGAGGCCACCAAACTCGTAAGGTGAGGTTGAGATGGGGAGTTGATGTCCGAGAGGATCGAGGTCCGATAGCTCAGGTGGTAGAGCAGCGGCGTATCTAGCCGAAGGTCGTGGGTTCGAATCCCTCTCGTGCCGTTAACTTTTTTTCATCTCAACTAAAAACCGTAATTAATTATGATATATTAATCGGTCGAGCGGACCACGAAAATAGTGAATTATTGATTACAACACTGCCACTGTGCAATGAAAAAAGACAATAGTTCATGGAAATTATATAATATTTTCTCTTAAAACTGAATAGCATAAATACCTACCTAAAGCATAAGGACCGTAAATGTACGTATTTACGTTTACAAAACCATTCGAAACATTAAAATAAGATTGAAATAATTATAAATCCATGAATTGCATAATATTAAAAACTAGAAAGAACAGAAAGAAAAATTTAAACTGTCTTAAGTAATTGAAAAATGATGAAATTTTATCAGAGTGACGAATCTGTAATTTGGTCATATCGATCATTTTGGTTTGCCTTCTCCACCGGGTTGGTCTACCGACTGTCTGATGTGTTTTGGTATTTTAGACACACCTAAGATAGCGAAATGTTGAAACATGTCTGATTGAAGCGTGAAGAGCAAAACAATGGAATGAGTAACCAAACTGCAAATTTAAAGTTGGTTTAATACATTATTAATTTTAATTAGAAGTTATAGTACAAATAGTTTTATTACCAGGATACAATGTTCAACAAGAATACTTTTTAATTTTCTTATAAGCTGATTATAGTTGTTATTCTGTGACATTCTATATTGGTTAAACATAAATATAACTTGTTCACTACGAATTCAAGTAAAATTACTAATTAAACTATTTATTAAATTTATACAGTAATTTTATTTAATATACATTTGTAATCAAACTAGATTTCTTTTAAATTTTATGTTAACATTTAACTTTAAAGCAAAAAGGAAGGAGAACTCAAAAGGTGGTGTTGAGATGGAAAGTTGATGTCCGAATGGATCGAGGTCACGATTGCTCAAATGGTAGACAGCGGCGTATCTAGCCGAAGGTCGTGGGTTCGAATCCCGCTTGTGCCATTGATTTTTTTTGTTAACTAAATACCTTAATTAATTGTAGGGTTATATAAACCCTTGGGCTACCGGCATTCTTCAATTGATTTTATTTTTAAATAATTTCTTTAACAGAAATAGTTCTTAATTTGAAAATTAAATGTAATCAATAGTTGCCTTCAAATTTTATTTACAATTTTTTTTTAATTGCCAAAATTTACAATAATAAATTTGCAGTAGGCTAATTCATACATAGATAAAATAGACGTTGAGATATATTGCACAAGGAACTTGCAGATGAAATATAGCATTAAATTAAATAGAAAACTGTTATTTCAGTAAAACGCTAAAACAAAGAATAAAATAAATTCTTATGACTTACAAATAGTATCAACGAAAACCAACCGTTTTTTATTTTATTAAATATTTGGGTTTAAAAGTTCACATTTTAAAATTTTTAGCAAATAACACTACTATACTTATACGCGATAGTTATTGTAGTATTCGACCATAATAAATATTAGTTTTATTAGCAAATCTTTTCTATTTAATTTATACAGTTGCTTGACTGAGACAGTTT
Organism: Cimex hemipterus; assembly: GCA_039619505.1. Classification (NCBI taxonomy): domain Eukaryota; kingdom Metazoa; phylum Arthropoda; class Insecta; order Hemiptera; family Cimicidae; genus Cimex; species Cimex hemipterus. Next base: position 9,571,886 of record CM077112.1, on the reverse strand, counting down.
ATTTTTATTTTAAAATTATACTTGCCGCTATTAATTAGCATTATGAGATATTCTTATGACTAGTGTTAAATATTTACTTCTTACTACACTTTTTTCTAAAAAATATTAATACAATAAAACAATTACAGATTAAATGTATATCATAGTACTAAGTGCGTACATTAATTTTACAATTGAAACAACATTAGATTTTTGTTTAATTTAATCAATAAATTACATTTATACTAATGTTTAAAATAATGTGTTCAATAAATAATTTATATTATTCACTAAATAATTTGCTTTATATATTAAGAAATTCTCTAATTAGTAAGCATTTGAGAGTTAAATAATTTATTTAAAACGTGTTCATAAGTGACTATAGTACAAGTGACATTTAATTTTCTAAATTTTTCTTAAACTCATTATTCGATATTATATAATTAAAATTCACTAAAACAAAATTTTAAATTTAGAAAAGAAAGCATTACAGGGTAAGTTTGATGTAAAGTGAATAGCAAATAATTGTGAAAAGGTCAGATTTTTAAACGGTATAATGTCCTCCTGATGAATTCTGGCTCCCATTTTCAAATCGGCCTTTTAAATTATTATAAATGAAAATGAGGATTCCCAAGGCGATCGTCACAAGCACTACATATAACAGGCCATAGCCGATGAGGACTTTGCGCCACATAACATCATCTTGGACCTGGAACAAATATGTAGTTATAAATAATAATTCCGTTGAATGGATTCTAACATTTCTGTAAAATTAATAAGTATATTGGCATATTATGGTAACACTCAGTGTAATTCGTTAATTTCATGGACCGCTTGAACAATTAATTAAGGTTTTTAGTTGAGATAAAAAAGTCAATGGCATGAACGGGATTCGAACCCACGAACTTCAGCTGTATACACCTTTAGATAATGAATTCCTTGGTTGGGCTCTGGTCAGGCACCATCGACTTCTTTGGTCATTTCGGCGCCCCTGCGTTCCCTAAGACTAGTCATTTACACACTCACTCATACAATACATACATACATGCCACTATATACAAATACAATCAAACATGCTTATCCTTTATCTAGAGTCCGGGTCGGAGGGTACTCGATATTCCACTCAGCCCTAGTTTAAGGGAGCAGCGGTGGAGCTTTGAAATAATATGCTGCACCGCCGCTGACATACTGCTATTCTTCCAGAAACCAAATACAAATGATAACCTATAATCTAAATACCCCTCTATATACAACCCATAATCCCGATGTCTCCAAGAAACCTAAAAAGTTTGTTCTTGAGTTCGCTGCCATGCTCGAGCACTCTCGTATAACCAGGCGGCATTCCACCATGGTCCCTATACAGCACCAAGCTGTGGCAACCCTCCAACACGTGCGGCACGGTGAGCCTCTCTACTAGGCATGCCGGGCACTTAGGTCGACTCGTGCTAACCAGCAGGTACCCGTGAGTCACACGTGTGTGGCCTATCCGCAGGCAGGTCAGGAAAACACTTTCCCTTCGGGATATCCCCTCCAGGCTCCAGCAGTCGACCGTCAGCTTAACGGACACCAGAGTGTTGAATCCTTAATAAAGTTATATTTCAGCACAGTTCGTTTTCAATGTCTATTCTGATTATTATTTGATTTAGCTTAAAATTCTATTTTATAAATTTGCCCAATATAACTATGTTCTCCGGGAAGTATTTTTTAGTTTGCCACACCTCTGTTAAAAATTTTATTACAGTTTTTTGTTAAAAATTTATAGGTGGCAATAAAATGCTTCAATAATTACAAAAAAAAGCGGTTTGAAATGTCAGAAAAACTAAGAAATATTAAAGACTTAAAACTGTAGCACATGGAGAAAATGAAAAAATGAACTCAAGACTGAGGCTAGGCCGTATAAGTCTCACCCATGGCCATCTTCTGGAGGGTAGTCAACAGAGACAATGCCTATAGTGTTTCGAGCCAGTGACAGTACCTCACATACCTGTGAAGTGTGAGAAACTAAAACGTTATACCCCAGACGAAAAGAAAATGTTGCTGGATAACAGTGACTACCAGCAGAATTTACTGGAATATTTATGAATAGAGAAAGTGTATGACATTATAATCTGCCAATATACTTATTAGTGAGAATGCTGGATGTATACTTTGATGGTCTGCTTTCTAGGTTAAGTCATTTTTAGTACGATAGGAGCGATTACCAGTGGAATATTAAATACTCCGTTTTCCCCCTATTTATATTTTAATTGTACCTAACTAAGTGTATTAATTAGTATGATTGATGACGGGTGAATATCGATTGTTGGTATGTCTGGTACGTCCCAGGCCATTGCAACCATAAGAAAAGCATTCATTACATAGGCTAATTTACGGTAGAAAATGTGTAAATATTAAAAATGCAGAGAAGAAAAATGATTTGTGCCGGCTATGACCTAGCTGTTTGCTCGCAAAAAAAAAATTACACATTTCGTAGAACTAATTTTTTTAAATGGATTGTTAAATTTATTCAGTAATACAAATATTATTATTTTTAAATACTTACTAATATTTTCATAATTCAAATTGTAATTGTAAGCAACTGTTTGTTTTGTGCTGGTGGTTCCTTTATTATATAAAACACCATGATGGTAATAATAATTGCACCTGCGATTGCGAAAATGTCGACCTGTTCTTCAAAGAAAACAATCTGGTATATATAGCCAAAAACAATATCAGACGCTTGTACAACGGCTACTGGTCCACAATTGGCTGTATGCAGTGCTAAAACCATCAAGACTTGCTCTAAGGAAGTAATAAATGAAAAACACACAACGAGAAATATATCACCAGGACATGGAGCGCTCCATTCACTGTATAATAAGATTATCGATGAAATTATGAGAGAGAGAAATCCGTGGTAAAATATTACAATAGAATATCGAAGAGAGGAGATTAATTTCTTGAGTATAATGTTACCAATTGCCTCACAAAGTGCAGCTACAAGGGCCGTGAACACACCGAGTAGGTACTCATGATCTACATCGTGATTTGAAAAAATGAAAGGAGGTTTGGTCACGAGAATAACTCCACACATAATTACGCTGACGGATATGCAGCCAATACACTTCAGTGGCTCATGCAAGCATACAGTGGCCAACAATACTGTAAAAATCGGAGTAGTGTAAAATAGCACAGATGCATCACCAAGGGGTATTAACTGCACCGAGTAAAAAATCATCGTGAGGAAAGCATATCCCGCCATAGACCTGACAAAGAAAAGGCACATGTATCGTTTTGGAAACAAGCACCCATCTTTTATCGCGAACGGAGCTGAAAATATGGTAATGCTTAAGAATCCAAACCATGAAAGCTGAGCTGGTGGCATATTTAGCCATTTGGCCAAAAGGGAACAAAGCGAGAATAAAAAAGATGACAAAATCGCCCAAAAAAGCCCTATAGAATTTAAACTAGCCACTTCCATAATACAAGTTATCACTTTACTATAAAATTAAAAAAAAAAAAAAAAAAAAAAAAACTGATTCCTCAGCATTTTTATTATCATGTTGATAAATTCCGTGTAATTTAATAGAACAAAATGTCAATTCAGGCTCAATCAGAATATCTGTAATCTATTTTCTTTTTTACAAATTTCATGCTTGCAAAATGCTTTACTGCTTAAAAACTTTAGCAAATTGATAAAACTGTATTTTTAAATAACTAATAGTTTAAAATGAAATAAAATTTGAAATATAAAAATGTTTTATATGCAAAAATTTACAATCAATAGTACATTTTACAAACAAAATATTAATGTGAAATTACTGTTGTGGTTATTATTAAAATAAATTAATCTTTTCAAAATGAAATACCAATACAATAAACAGATGTTATAGAAATAATTTTTTAAACATATTAAAAAGGAAAAGTTTTAAGTGGAACAAAGTACACAAATCGCCAGTTTTCGTTGCAACCAAATACAAATACATTTTTTCCAAACTTAAAATTTACCATACTCACTCTACTTGAGACTTTGTTTGCCGTCTTTGAACACAAAATTTACACATTCAACTCATTTTTAGATAGGTTGCTGTTTATAACAGACTCCAACCTCTTATGTTTTTATTATATATAAAAAAACCATCTGTATTTCAAATCCAGCCAAAGTTTAAAAACAACTTGCCTTATTCAAAATGGTGGGATGAGTATGATGCCCCAGTAGAAAATGTTGAATATAATAAACATGACTGGGAACATAAACTGGCTCTTTTTGTCAATCCACGTTGCAATCTGTTGAGGAGTCATTGTGTGTTCTATCCCTGCATCTTGCTCTTCTTTTACTTTTTTTAATTCTTCTCTGAGTTTAAAGTGAAAATCTGTTGCTTTCAGTTCCTTAAAAAATAAAATGAATTTACAAATTGAATTCATTTTTAAATACTCAATGTGCAAGAAGCATCGTCTACCTCAATCACTTTTAAAGAGCTGTTATATTTTTGTGAAAATTGTCTACGGATTTCTGGCGACGATGGACATGACGACGCCCTCCTCTGCATTCTCGGAGCAGGCATTTTTGGACTTGGGGAAACAGAATATTTAAGAATATACTTTCCGGACCTTTTCTTCAGCCTTATGTTTTCTTTTCTTTAAAAAATTATTAATAATATATATTTGACACTTTTAATATTTTAACTAGGAGATAATGCAATTTACTCTCTTCTGTCAATAGTATTCACAAAAGCAAACTCTGTTAGAGACATAAAAATGAAAGCAGTACAGCTCAGCTCCCATATGTCATTCACTTTAAATTGCGATACTTTGGGAACTGCTTCGCCCGTCCAGCTCAGCAACAAAAAAGTCAGCATAGTGCTTGTCCCTGAAAGTGGTAACGTTTTAAATTTGAAATTAACCAGATTCGGCAAAATTACCTAAAAAGACACGTGGAGGAATTGCGTCTGGAGTTAGCCAAAATGTTACCCATGATAAAATAACCAGAAGACAACTTGGAACGTAGTAATCCATTAAGTAAAAGCCATATTCACGAGCCAGTTTGAATGTCAAAATTAAGGAACTATAGTTATAAGCTAAAACGGATAAAGTTGATACAAAATAATGATACTTTTGTTTTTAAATATACAGCTCAGGATCAGAGTTTGTGTGTTATTTAAATTCTGTATCATTTATTATTCATTTCACACTACAAAAATCCTGATATTTTACATATAAATATAGGTTTCCGTTTTTTTTTATTACAAAAATAGTTTACATTAATTTTACCTATTCTTTATAAAGAAAAATTGACTATACATTTTAAATATTTGATTAACTGGCTGGCCATAAAAAAATTCTAGCCAAAAATTAATGATACTCACTCTGTTTATCCCTTTCGTAAAGATTATACGAGGTGTTTGTATACATGTCTAGTAGATAGAACTCAGCAAGGCTGATTTCACTGTTGTGAAGGACACTAGGAGATTTTTCGTCCCAGATTAGTCTCACTTCTGATGAATTGTATCTCCCTAAAAGAGAATAAGAAGCACATAAAATTCCGATTTTAATTGCAATATTTTTTTTTTTTTACTCACAACTGTCCATGATAAGTTGGCATGATTGTTGATCGAATGGGAATTTCTCTAGCTGTAGCTGACAAGTCAGAGATGTTCTCAATCTATTAAAAAAAAATTATTTTAAATTGATACGTAAAGTAGTTCTGGAAATGGCACCTAACAGACAGTTGAACGTTTGGAGTCAGAGCTTTATAGCACTCAGAAGAGATATAGCTAACCTAAAATAGAATGTTTGGATGTTAGGGCGTGAAATGACCTTAGCCGTTAAAACACCCTTAAAAATTAATAATAACTATTCTCATCTGCGCTGACTCCCTCAGCGCGGTGAGAGCTCTGAGGGACATCTATTCATGGGATCCACTGGTCGGCAAAATCCAATTTATGCGGATGTTGTGCGCGCCAAGAAAAGAGTGGTCTTAGCCTGGATTCCAGGACACGTCAGACTGGAAGGGAACGAGAGAGCGGACTTAGCCGCGAAAACGGGAACTCTCGTTCCTCACTGTGACGTTGTGGAGACCACCCCGATTCGGCCTGACGACGCTAAGAGAATAGTGAAAAATATGATGTTGGAAAAGTGGAAGCGTCGTTGGGCCGACTCGACTGATGTGTTGGTGTCCATTAAGCCGACGGTCGACCTGTGGAGCCCTGAGGGGATGTCCCGAAGGGAAAGTGTTGTCCTGACCCGCCTGCGGATAGGCCACACACGTGTGACTCACGGGTACCTGTTCGTTGGCACGAGTTGACCTAGGTGCTCGGCATGCCAAGTAGAGAGGCTCACCGTGCCGCACGTGTTGGAGGACTGCCGCAGCTTGGCGCTGTATAGGGACCGTGGTGGAATGCCGCCTGGTTATACGAGAGTGCTCGAGCATAGCAGCGAACTCAAGGACAAACTTTTTAAGTTTCTTAGAGACATCGGGATTACGGGTTGTATATAGAGGGGTATTTAGATTATAGGTTACGATTTGTAGTTGGTTTCTGGTAGAATAGAAGTATGTCGGCGGCGGTGCAGCGTATTATTTCAAAGCTCCACCGCTGCTCCCTTAAACCAGATCTGGGCGGAATATCGAGTACCCTCCGACCCGGACTCTAGATAAAGGATAAGCATGTTTGATTGTATTTGTATATAGTGGCATGTATGTATTTATTGTATGAGTGAGTGTGTGAATGACTAGTCTTAGGGAACGTAAGGGCGCCGAAATGACCAAAGAAGTCGATGGCCAACCAAGGAGTCGTTTATGCACCAAGGTCATCAGTCCTATCAGGGAGAGGCCAGAGACCTCCTAGGAGGTCTCGCAATTTTAATTCTAGTTAGGGCGTGAAATAACCTTAGCCGTTAAAACACCCTTAAAAATTAATAATAAAATAATAATAATATAAATAATTTTTCTGTAATTTAATTGTTTTAATAGATGCTTAAATATATGCATAAATTAGAGTTAAAATTTGTAAATATGAAAGTAAAATATGTGCTGAACAGTCATCTATCAGTTATAGTGACAGATAACTGTTGAAAATTTACCTTGTGGTGAAAACCACAAATCCTGAAGGAGATATACTAATCAAATCGTCTTTCCTCAGGAATCCCATGACAGCTGAGTCTTTTTCATTAGTTAAATAAATATGCGGAACCCAGATTGTGTCAAGGAGGAATTTTTCGCCCATGAGACTCATTATTCCCGTCTCCAGGTTGCTATAGTTGAGCCTGGTGTCAAGCCAACTCATCTCTAATAGCATTTGTATCTCTATATCCTTAAGAAAAAATTTTAAAAACGCCAAGTCAAGTTCGTCACGATTGAAATAGTTTAGAATACCAATTCTTTCCTCGAAGATGCTTTTAAGTGATAAACATATATCTTGATCTTGACGTCAAACAGTTTGGATGATGTCGACGACGGTGGCCTTTCATTTTTATTGTATCTGCAGTCGTCGGTGAGGTACGAAAAGAGTTCAGATTCGGTTGCATTTTTTTTTAAACTGCTGCATGTCAAGCTGAAATAACTACATTATTAAGCTTTCTGATCACAAATTATCTTTTAAAAAAGAGTAAATTCAAGAAAATTTCATAGCCTCGTGAAAACTTCAATTAGAGAAAAAAAACCCTGTGTAGGATGTATGTTAATGATATTTTTATTTTTTTATTATTTACAAACCGTAATAAAAGTATAAACTTTATGTAACTATGGACAGCAGAACCTAAATAAAAATTCTTAAGCCTTCGGTTGTCATGATTTACAAAGTATATTATTTATTCATATGTGCTATCAAAATAAAATACTAGTTTAGTTTAAAATTAAACTAAAACTATTTAATCTAAACTAAGTTATTGGGTTGTCCGGAAAATAATGCAGGATTTTAAGTTTTCATTAAAAAAAATCTATATAAAATATTCTGTTTGCGTTTACAGGATTACTCATTTGTATGAATGTCAACACTTATTAATCCTCTTCCAAATGATATTGTTTGTTTACCTCTGTAGCATTCCGCTACTTGGAAATAATTCAGTCATCCTTATAATGTCAAAGCGAGAATTTCGTACGATTTTCTTTTACGAGTTTAAACTCGGCCGAAGCGGAGCCCAAACGGCTAGAAACATTAACCAAGTCTGGGGCGAGGGTTGTGTTAATGAGTGCACTGTGCAAAGGTGGTTTAAAAAATTTCGGGAGGGAGATTTCAGCCTTGAAGATGAAGAAGGTCGTGGAAGGCCTTCCTCTCTTAATGATGATGTTCTGCGATCAGTGGTGGAAGAAAACCCCAAAACAACTGTTCGAGAACTTGCAGGGCAACTCAAAGTCAGTAAAACGACCGTCGCTGACCACCTCAAGGCGATTGGAAACGATCGCCAAAAAAATCAGCGCTTTGATGTTTGTGCATCACTTCTTTGTCGAAACAAAAATGACCCATTTCTGGCCAGAATTGTTACATGTGACGAAAAGTGGATTCTCTACGATAACACTAGACGTTCTGGACAGTGGCTCGACAAAGGAGAAGCTCCAATACATTTTCCAAAGCCCCCAACTCATCAAAAAAAGGTAATGGTTACGGTATGGTGGGCTTCATTTGGTTTAATACACTACAGCTTCTTAAATCCTGGCGAAACCATCAATGCTGAATCATACTGTAACCAAATTAATACCATGCATCAGAAATTGGCAGTAATGAAGCCCTCTTTGGTCAATCGGAAAGGGCCCATTTTGTTGCATGACAACGCTCGACCACATGTGTCACGTGTAACGTCACAAAAATTATTGGAGCTTGGCTATGAAACTTTGCCTCACCCACCCTACTCTCCGGACCTCTCGCCTACTGACTACCATTTTTTTAGACACCTGGACCACTACTTACAACACATAATATTCAAAAATCAAACGGAACTGGAAAATGCATTTATTGACTTTATCAATTCTAAAAATTCTGAATTCTACTCAGACGAAATTAATAAGTTACCAACACGTTGGGAGAAATGTATTGAGAGTATGGGAAATTATTTTGATTAAAGAACATTGCTTTAAAGTAACTAGTTTCTTTTTTTTGTTTAATACCAAAATCCTGCATCATTTTCCGGACAACCCAATAATAACATCACTATTAATAGTTCAAAATTATTTCAAATATATTACCACCAAATACCAAAATAACCGGAAGATTGCTGCAAAAATATTCAAATCCGATTAAAATTATTTAATTTTTTTTTTATATTCAATTATATGAAAACATTAAACATTAATCGTATTTACTTGAAAAGCAATTGCAAAAACATAATTTAATCACCGTGTAAGTCCAAAAAATTATATTTCATTCAAAAAGTAGAGATTTTCTCTTACAAAACAGAAATGTTAATTTTTATCTTGATTCTATCTGTGCAGGTGTAAGATGAGGGACAAGAAAATGAAATGTATAAAATATCTTTAAAGTGAAACATAGGTGAAATTTCAGCATAATTTATAATAAATTTTCCTACAATTTTTTTTTTTTTTTTGAACCAATAAACCGCCTGTTGTACATGTTTTCTAGTTACGCAATATCAAGGTTGTGCTGTTTTTAACTTTTAGCTTTGTTATATTAATTAAATTGGTTTGTCCAGTCATATTTGTTTTATTCGTTAAAATATAGTTCGTTTGGCAGAAATAAAAATTGGTTTTTACTAACATAGACAATTTTTAACAATAAAAACGGAGGTGTCCACATTGACAACACCCCAGATACCGTTTGTTCGACATAAGCTTACCAGTTTGTTGTCTGAAATATAATCGATGTCAACAGTATGTAAACAGAAAGCATTACTTTTTTTTTGCGGGGGGGGGCAAATAATGTCACACTATCGTAAAATCCTATTAAAATAACAACAACAAAGTAAAGGTAGGTGTGTGCTTGAAGAGATTCTTTATCTGTCGACACTTGTTGGAATACTAAATTGGGTTATCATTTGCAGTAATCCTTCCCTTTTTAAAACTCAGACAGGTAATTACACACTGTTTATTCGCAGTCACTTCTTGCTTACATTAACAAGTGTTTTTTTTTATTGTTTTTTTTTTTTTTTTTTTTTTGTAAAAGTCTACATGTTATTCACTCTCAAACACAAATAAATAAAATAAATACAAAATTAATAAATAAAAATCAATTTTATTTACTCCAGTCTGGTTTTATATCAGTACAAACTTTTTTTTTTTTTTTAATTTATGTGTAGTACATATTAATACACTAAAAAAAAAAGTAATCATTCATTTTAACAATGCCTAACAGGTATGTTTAATGTGATCAATATTTAAGCATAAAACCAATAATAAAATTTTTTGTTAAATGGAATAATTTTTTATTTGTACATGTGCAATAACACACACACAATGATTTTAAAATGTACAAAATTTGACGTTTCACTGTGGCTTCCTACTATTTACAGCTAATTATTTTTTTATATGCAAAGAGGTACGAAAAGTTCAGTAATAATTTGTGTGAAAAAATCTGCAGTTAAAAAAAAAAAATATGCAGAGGGATAGAAGTAAACAAATGCGTATAAAAAGTGTAGATGAGAATTAAATACTTAAATAAATATATAAATGTTCTTACAATTACGAATTTGATAACTTTGCCAAGTTTACAAACCATGTACATTGTGTTTGATCCTCTTATGTTTTTAATTTGAATTTGTCGGATATGCACCAACGGATCTGCAAATAGGATTTGATGAGGAATTTCACATAAAGATTTTGCTCACCTCATCGTATATTTCATGTCAGTTCGCTCATATAGGTCTGTTAATTTGTAATATCTGGAAGCCAGCTGCAGAAATTTATATTGGATTACCTGTAATCTATTGAGATTTGATTTACAGGTAAAATTCCATAGCATCATAATTATAAATTAGTAGCTTGTTGTGTTGGCTCATGCTGGACTCCTTTCTGAGCAATGGGAAGTGATCGTACAGCCACTATCCCATTGCCTGCCAGGTTTATTGTGTGAGCACCAAAATCCAATTTTCTATCAAGTTTTCCTTAGGTACTTCACAGTTTGTGGGAGAGCTGGGACAACTAGTTTTCGAATAGTTAACTTTCCGCTTCCATCTATTGCGTAAGTGTATTAATATTTTTGTAAAATTATGTAATAAAATTTATATAGTTAATATTACCAGGTTAAAAGTTTATTTTTATTTTTCAGACAGTATATCCATTTTTTGCATTTGTTATTACCGATTAGCCGTAACTCTATTGTTTGGATCGCCGGGGCTCCCAAGAATAATATTTCACCAACATTTGTTAATTTTTGCTTTTAATTTTACTTGTATGTTTCTTCTTTCTTTCTTTCTTTTCTTCTTTTTTCTTAATTTCACTTCTTTATTTTCTTACTTATTTATTTAATAATTAATTCTTAGTCAATATGGTTGAAAATTGAGTATAATATTTATACATTTTATAATAATACAATAATAATAATTATCTTTATACACAGCTTTAGCCATTTTATTAACAGAATGAGCCTTTTAACAGAGTGAGTTCGGGCTTTGACTTTCAATAACAATTCCTCATGTTTTAATTAAAAAAGTGTTAATTTTAAAAAGAAATCTATGAACATTTTTAACCATAATAAAAATTTGTAAATGTTTTAATAAAATATATTCATTATAATGTATAAATTAATAAGCTATTAGGTGAGGATGGGAAGAATCGGACTTCCGGGAAATTTGATATCGCTTGTAAAAAAAAAAAAAAAAAAAAAAACTGAAATGCAATCGAGATAATGTAGATATCAAAAGAAATTAACATCCTCTAGAAACTACAAAAACAAATTAATGAAGAGCAGGCAATTTAGTGAATGAATCTTAACAAAATTTATAGTAAAATAAAGAGCTTCTGTGGACACCCCCATAAATAAAATAATAGAACAGTTAAAACAGTCACAAGAAGAGGACAGGGCGACTGAAGAAGACCCTATGAAGTTTAACTAACTTTTAAGCCCAGCAGATTTTATAAATTGCAAACACAGTAAAAGGAGAATATAAAAACTGCTGGGTTCGTAAAAATAGAAATAGCACAACAGCCAGGTTAAAAGACTGTCCCTGGTCTCGGAGAATAGTCTGTGAAAAAGACCATCCTTTCAAGACTTCACGCAGGTCATAAAAGAATAACACATAGGCACCTTCTGGCTGGAGCGACTACATAACTGCCCGTTATGCAAGTTATCTTTTATTTCGGCATATGATCAGCATATCACATAGGATGTGCATAGTCGTAGGTCTCAGCAGTAGGCACAGATTGCTGTTCCGGTACCTCAGGGCTATAGGTGTTTTTGTTATATTAAGCATGTGTGCCCTTCCCTCATCATATCTCTAAGACTAACCTTCCTTTTCATCGTATCTACTCTGGGACATTCGTCGCGTAAAGACGTAAAATTTCCTAAATGATCTCTCCAATTTTTTTTTTTTTTTTTTTAACTTACACGCATTTCAAAATTTTATATTTGTACATTTATAATTTATTTTCATTACAAAGGGTCTTGCAGAAAAACAGGTTGTGTAAAATTTATATTTTTAATAAATTTATAGCGGTAGCTGTTGTATAGAAGGGAAAAGGACATACCGTGATCATACCTGGGAGTGAGGCTATGCATGCGGGTGTCCATTGTGTGAAAGCTTATCAGGGTAGAGCATAAAATAACAGCAAATAACTAAGTGAGCAGACATCCTCCAAATGACCTATGCACGTCTTGGGGTATCAGCAGTCAGAGCGTCATTGGAATTTCTCAGGTTCATAAATATTTTATATTGTATACCTTTGTACGGAAGAACACAGGAGAACATCGGATACAATGATATGGTATACGGATGGCTCCAAAACAACTGAAGGAACCGGATCGGGTGTTTTCTGTACAAGTCCAAAATATGAGCAATCAAACTCACTAGGGAAGTACACCTCGGTCTTTCAAGCAGAAATACATGCTATCAATGCTTGTGCCCTGGAAAATCTTAAAAGAGGTTACACTGACAAAAAAATCCTCATAAGATCAGACAGCCAAGCATCTATCAAAGCACTGGCATGTACAAGGATTACATTAAAATTAGTCAGTGAATGCCTCCAAAATCTCCAAAACCTGGGAAAACACAACAAGGTAACGGTATCCTGGGTGCCAGGGCACAGGGAATTTTGGGTAATGAAGAAGCAGTCTGGCCAGAGGAGGATCCACAAGACCATACATAAGCCCCGAGCCTATCCTTGGGATATCCAAAACAAACGTAGAACCCTCCATCGCAGAACGGATCCAAATAACACAAAGGGAAAAATGGATAAACTATAGCAGTGCTAGACACAGTAAACTCATGATAAAACAACCCTTATCAAAACTGGCAAAAACACTGCTACAATTGAAGATGGCAAATCTCAGAGGAGTGGTAGGACTACTAACTGGCCACTGGCATCTGAGAAAAAATCTACATAACATGGGCATATATAATAGTGATCCCATTTGTAGACTACGTAATGAGGAGGAGGAAACAGCCACTGATATCATCTTCGAATGCGAAGCAACGGCTCAATGGAGGTTCAATCTGACGCACAAAAGCGACTCAGAGAACCACATTGAAGCAATAACAGTCAATGACTGATACTTCTGAGAGAAAGGATCGAGTCTATTGACTAAACCAAGGAACTAGGAAGGTACAATAAACCAGAAGGCTGCAGTGCCTGGGGCACACAAACCCCACCTCCTAGTACCTTTGCTACCATTCCATACCTTTGTACCTTCATGTTAACAATTAATTAAATGAGTTACATATTGGAATCAATTTATTTATTATAGTATTATTGTATAAGAGGGCTTATTGGAATATTAAGTACTCTGCAGCAGTGTGAATTTGTAATTTAAGTGGAGAACACATCATTTTGACAGTAAAACATATTTTGGCCGACTGCCCCACTTTACAACCCTTCAGGCGAAGGCTCAACCTTTCGAGAGATTTACAGGAGTTACTGGGTCCCCCCAGTGTTTCTTTCGAAGAGCGCTTTTCAGTTTACTCAAATTTATTGGAATTTACAATGAAATTTAGGCCTTTTCCCAAATTATTTTACCATTGAACGCCTGCTAATGTCTGCATAAGAGTCGTGCGTGCATGATTTCTTTTTTTCAGAAGTTTTTGAGGCTGCCGGAGCGGAAAAATAAAATGGAAGACAATAAAAATTGCGGGGTAATGCACTGCAATGCCCAATATCACAATTTAAATAAGAAAAATACTCCTTAAAAAATAAAAAAAAAGTTATTGTGTTTTGTTTCTTATTATTGTTATGTAGAATTAGTTATCATACTTGAATGGAAGAATAAAAGGATAAAGATTGAAAGCTAATCACGCTGAGATTGTTGCTAATCTGACTCCATTATTATTATTATTATTAGCCATAAAGCCTATGGGGAAATTTTAATTTATGGAAAATACAATTTTAATTTAAAAAAAGAAACAGAAATAAATTTTATAATTTTATTAAACTTAATGTAACTTGGCCTTCCGAATTAAGAACTTGAAAAATAAAATCAAAGCTTGGATGGCAATAGGATAAATTACGTTATGAGTGAATGTTTGGAGTCAGAGCTTTATAGCGCTCAGAAGAGATATAGCTAACCAAAAATAGAATGTTTGGGTGTTAGGGCGTGAAATGACCTTAGCCATTAAAACGCCTTTAAAAATTAATAATTAGTATGAATGGCAGGGATTATCCACTATTACCCTGAGGAATATCAAGTACTCTAGGGCAGTGTGAATATAATTTATTGGCAAGAATGGAAGGCCATATCCCAAATTAGCTCGAGGAATATCAAGTACTCTTGGGTAGTATGAATGCTATCCAGACTCATGTTTCTATCTTGTTTTTGCACGTGTTTGCTATGTGTGTTAATTTTATCCACAATTGACTACGCCCTGGGGTAAAGGGAGACTAGTGACAGGATAAAGAAAAGAAAAGTCTTCAGATCATAAAACAATAAATTGGCTCGGCATGTGGGAGTAAAAGAAATTGGTAGGATTGAAACACAAAAAAAATAAAGTAAAGAAATGCACAGCTAAGGAAGCGAGGGCTAGCGAAAATCAATGTAGTTGGTTGGCGTAAATAAATTGATATCAAACAATTTAATTTAATTGAAACATACCACATACAAAATTTATATGACACCTAAACCTACTTTTATTTAATATAAGTATTGTTTTAAGATATTTCGAGTATTTAAACAGATACTGTTGAAACCTTTCAAATCACAAATGTAATATTAAATAAATTATAACAATTTACAAATTAATCTTTATTTAATTTTGTACTATTTTTGGCTTAATGCATAAATAATCATTACTGTAATAATAGAAAAATAAAATTGGAATGTTTGTATACCAGAATATATTTTTTTACACTTCCATAGAATTATTACAACAATTTTTACAATATAAACTATACAATAAATAGAATATATATTTTCAATCACTGGAAGAGGAAAAGTGTCAATTGAGCAGAAATTTAACAAATAACTTTATCGCAAGAGTTGTCGGCTACCCAGTTTCGTTCATATGCAATACAAATCAAATAGAGTGCAATGTTTGTGAAGGATAATTTCAAGATACATGAAATTAGGCTAACTTCACTGAATAAACTATGCATCCATGAAGCGTTAACAGGTCAAGAAGAGAGACTTTCTTCGAAATCGTACAGGTCATATTCTTCCGAGTCGTAAGGAGCGTCTGTTGTCCATTCAGAATCATACTCCTTAAAATAAAAAAAGATAAACATTATTTTTCAAGCTGTTTAATTTAAAACATGAAATTTTTAAGGTTAATCCGTCTTATTTAAATTTGTTGGCTATCGTCGGAAAACATTTCTTCAATTAATTTTTTTAAATGAATTATTCTTATTATGTATGTCTTGATTGAGATGAAAAAGCTAAGCAGGATTCGAACCCATGACCTTTGGCTCAATTCAACGAGTGATTACTTGAGCTAACGTGTCTAATTTCCGAAATATACAAATAAATGAAAATAATTTAAATAAATTAACCTTTGTTTATTCAAATAAATAAATAAAAAACAAGAAATGTTTTCTGGCGTTAACCAACAAAATATAAACATTACATACTTCAACTTGGAAATTTAACATGATGTACAGAAACGTTAAGAGGAGAGGGGGGAAAAAAGAAAAAAAAAACTACCTCATCGTCCTCAATTTCCTCTTCATCGGAGAGTGGGAATGCTTCGTCTTCAAGCCTAAGCCTGGGCATGTAACGAGTGGCACGGTCGATGTTTATTTCCATCTGGATCCTGACACCCATGGCGAGAAAGCCAGACATGATAAGAAGCGGAAGTCGCGTTCGACAGTCCCAGGCGAGCCGGAGGAGGAACATGAGGCCTGGCTTAACCTTCGTTAGTTTCCCCCCTCCTCCACTGAGACATTCTAACATGCTTCCGATCATCAATCTCTTGAACTCTCTCATTCAAAAGAAAGCTGAATTAAAAATGAATGAATGAATTTAATTTAATAAAAGCACAAAAAAACATCAATACACTTTTAAAAATTTAGAAAATATTGTATTCGTAACTAGTCTGCTTATTCACACCGGCCATAGTTTGCATTTAACAGCACAAACTATGACAAAACATATACATATAAATCAAAGATATCAGAAAAAAATGAGCAAAGATATAAATTGGAAATAATTGTACAAACAGGAAAATCTCATTTTAGCTAGTTAAAAAATGCAGCTACTGAAAATGCCTCTGCTAATAAAGGCAATATAATTCTTTAATATGTAAAAAAAAGCCAATTTCAATAATGGACAGACCAATAAAAATAATGCAATACCAAAATGAGACTCGGACAAAATTCATGAGAACAACAACGATAAGAGAGTATTTTTAGATGTTTGTCAGGTCTTCGACAAACTATAGCATGAGGGGTTATTATACAAATTAAAATTATTTATATCCAGGCTTATTATCTGATTATACGATCGTACATTAAGGAGAGATTTTTCGCAGTAAATCAGGAAACCAGGCAGGTATGCCACAAGAGCCAACATGAGCTCTATACAATTTTTACTTTTGACATGCAATGCATAGTTAAAACTCAATAAGGAACTTACACTTAGCTTCTACAGAACTTTACCGTAAAAATGATTTGATGTTATTTTTTATTTGAATTAAAAATAACTCTGTAAAGATTAGTCGTGTAGCAAAAAAGTTGATTTTTGCCCCAATAATAATAAAAAAAAAGTTTAAAAAAAAATGCCTGCGAACCACATCTGATGTTAAATCATTCATAAGCCTTCACTCACCTTTATGTCATAGGGGCAATCGTTTAGTGTTCCAAATATTCAATAATAAGTCTAATAAAAGAAACGTGCTGCAAACTACATTCCAAAATTAAAAATGAATTTTTTATTCGTTGTATTTTTAGAATTATGAGTTCAAAGAAAACAACTGGTGAAAAAAAAAATTTCACACCATATACTTGATACGAGGGGCTTATTAAACAATTATAAGTAATTTTTTTTTTTAATAAGAAAATGATCCCGAATTTAGGAAAAGTTCCGGGTGTTGAATAAAAGGAAAAGTTATACGATTATAACGCTACTCACATGTATTTTCGAATGCTTCAGGCAAAAATCAAGGCTCACCGGTCATTACGGTACTCATAAATCATAAGTATAAGTGATTTTAAAACTTATCTTATAACGTGTTATGCAGTTATAAGCAAAGCCCGTATGAATCTTAACGTTAACCTTAACAATGTTGCAACCTAAACGACATGGCGCAACAGACCATAGTCTTATCATAGCGTTAGCTATGAGGTAGGATTTGGTGTTCTCATTAAAAAAAAAAAAATTATCAGTTTAATTTACATAACTGTAAAAAGTTACATCGTGATTTTTTTTCCATAATACAACTTATCTCATATTTAATTTTTGAAGTATAAAACGGTATTTTTAGAATGAAACAGATTTTTATAACACTTAGATAAGTGCCTTAATTTGACACTTCTATTCAGCTGTTAGAAATATTATTAAGCTGTTATTTTGAAATTTTTGAACTTTTTAAATTAAGGAATTTTTGAATTGCGTCTGATATTAAAAACAAAAACCGATCTTCTCGTTGTATTCATTAACCTTAAATCTCTTATTCATTATAACAATTAATTGGTCGAGCGGACCACGAAAATAGTGAATTACTTATTCATTATATTCAATTTTAATTCATCCTGTAGTTTAAATATTATAAGACTAAAAGTTCGTGGCATGGGGAATCGAAGACAAGTTAGCTCAGGCAGTTAGAGCTGCGGCGTATTGAGCCGAACAGCATGGGTTCAAAACTTCAAATCCCACCTGAGAGAAATTTTTCATTTAGAAAAAACTTGCATCATAGATCAAAATCTACGAATAAAATTCATTTATTGTTGCTGGTGTGCATTTGTGGAATTCCCCTCCGTGTCATATTAGGTTGGCCCACTCCTTCGGGCTTTTAGGGGTGAAGTTTTCAACCTCTTTAGAAACAACTCTTGATCAATTTATGATCTTGTTGCTATTCTCTTTTATACTTTTCCTTTGTACCTACTTATCTCCTTCATTAATATTCAACTATATTAATAATGTGTGGTGTTTAGTGACCGTTAGTTAATAATAATAATAATATAATAATAATAATAAGTTTATTGCACACAAGAAGAAAAGAAAAAAAAATTACATATAATTCAAACAGTAAAATAAACTTAATACGGCAAGGTAACCGTCTGCCGGACCGTTAGTTAATAATTATTCGATGGAATTAATCCAAAACAGAATGATATAAAAGAAAAACAAGAAAAATTACTGAAGTGTTAAATAATACGTAAAGTAAGAAAATAGCTTAAAGAATGTTTCATATAAATATACTAAAAAATATCACATCGTTGTTTCCGTTAGATTTCATGGTCCAGTTGACCAAATAACATCTTTCAATTAATTAAACTTTATGTAAAGTGCACGTAGAGATAAAAAAAAGTCGGTGTCACAAGCCCACAACCTTCAACAAAAAGCAGGGAAAATTCGAAGTTATTGCCCGAGTGGATGAAAGTCATGATAACTCGAGTGGTAGAGCGGCAGCATATTTTGCCGAAGATCGTGGGTTCAAATCCCGTGACACGATGTTCTTTTTTCTCGACCAATACCTGATATAAAGATTTATCATTGTTATTTAAATTTTTTAATTGCCATTATATAATTTATTTTATGGAATTCATCCAATTAAAAAAAAAGTTTAAATATAGGATACACAATATAAAAAAATACAACAATATAAAAGAAAAAGATAAGAAAAAATTGCTTAAGTACTAAAAAATGTGTAATGTAAGAAAATAGCTTAAAAGAATATTTCATATAAATATACCTAAAAAAATATCACATTAATCATTATTTTAAATTGCCATTGTATAACATATTTTATGAGATTAATCCAATATACAAAAATGTTGAAATAACATACAATATAAAAAAAGAAATATAACAATATAAAAGCAAACATAAACAAAAAAAAACTGAATATGTAAAGTATGTGCGTGCATGATTTCTTTTTCAGAAGCTTTTGAGGCTGCCGGTGTGGAAAAATCAAATGTAAGACAATAAAAATTGCGGGGTAATACACTACAATGCCCAATATCGCAATTTAAATAAGAAAAATAGCTCCTTCAAAAAAAAAAAAAAAAAAAAAAAAAAATTTGTTTTGTTTCTTTGTTTCTTATTATTGTTATGCAGAATTAGTTATCATAAAAGGATAAAGATTGAAAGCTAATCACGCTGAGATTGTTGCTAATCTGACTCCATTATTATTATTATTATTAGCCATACAAGCCTATGGGTAAATTTTAATTAATGGAAAAAACTCACAATTTTAATTAAAAAAAAAAGAAACAGAAATAAATTTTATAATTTTATTCAATTTATTGTAACTTGGCCTTCCGAATTAAGAAAAGAAAATCAAAGCTTGGATGGCAATAGGATAAATTAGGTTACGAGTGAATGTTTGGAGTCAGAGTTTTATAGCACTCAGAAGAGATATAGCTAACCTAAAGTAGAATGTTTGGATGTTAGGGCGCGAAATGACCTTAGCCGTTAAAACGCCCTTAAAAACTAATAATAATAATATGTAAAGTAAGAAAATAGATTAAAAGAACATTTTATATAAATATACTTTAAAAAGTTCACATTTATCATTATTTTACATTTTTAATATATAATATATATATATTTTTATTTATTAAATGTGACTCAAGATAAATCTAAGCCCCTGAAATTAATTATTATCTCACTTTACATTCTACCTAAGGCTGACGACACACGGAGCGGTTTTGGTAGGTGGTGGCACAGCGTACGTCACAGTATGATGTGCATTTTGGCCGAAGCGGTTTTGTTTTCTCTCAGCTATTAAATGTATCCTACAGCAGTGCATGTAAGCATTGAACGTTGCAAGGTGTTATTTTGCAGTTTGTACAACAAATCCTGTTTAATAAATATATAGCTTTTTTCAGTTAAATTGGTACTTTTTTCTACCGGTTCAATACTTTTTCCAACCAAATTAGAACTTTTCCCAAGCGATTTAATACTTTTCAAATGGGGTGGGTTAAAGGGGGATATTGAACGTAATCATACTGTCAAGAAACAAAATTTATTATTGAAAATTAACCTTTTATTTCAAAATCAATGCAGGGGACATCCAGCAACTACTGGTGGTAATTTCAGTTTCACATCGATGACAAAATTGGAGCAATCTGTAGAATTGAGGTGTTGACACTGCAACTAATCACTTCGGCAATGTCCCTCCCTCCTGGATGATGCCTTTTTTTAAGAAAAATCATATTCAGCTGGGTTCAATATTGGGGAATATGGAGGATAATATATTTATAAAATATATCGGCCAGGAGGGTTTTAAGTGGGACAGCTGCAGAGCACGACATTGCAGAAGTGATTAGTTGCAGTGTCAACACCTCAATTCTACAGATTGCTCCAATTTTGTCATCGATGTGAAACTGAAATTACCATCAACGTTTGCTGGATGTCCCCTGCATTGATTTTGAAATAAAAGGTTATTTTTGTTAATTTTCTTATTTTCAATAATAAATTTCCTTTCTTGACAGTATGATTATGTTCAATATTCCCCTTTACCCCAACCCCTTTGAAAAGTATTAAATTGCTCGGGAAATGTATTAATTTGCTTGGGAAGGATACTAATTTGGTTGGAAAAAGTATTAAATGGGTAGAAAAAAGTACCAATTTGACTGAAGAAAGCTGTATATTGTTCTGTAACTGTATGTAACTTCGTGTAGTTTACAGAGTTCCGATGGATGAAGAGATACGTCTGGTGTCTCTGTTGTACTATTGTTGGAAGAAGAGAATGGAAAAAAAAAAACGCAGGAAAATGTGGGCTCATCCAATTTTCGAGAAGAGAAGAGAAAGAAGGTATTTTCAGAGATGAGGAAACACCCTGAAGAATTTTTTGACTTTACGAGGATGCAAATGGGCAGTTTTGACGAGTTCCATAGTAAAATAAAATGCCGTATTACAAATCTTTTTTTCCATGTCTATTTTTTGCATCTTAAAAGTAAATTCGAAAACGCACAATCAAACAACCTTTCAAGAAAGTGAGGTACGAACAGCTCAAAAAAACGCCACGTGTGTCAGGGCTAATGCAATACTTGTGTACAACTCACCGCCTGGCGTTTTCAAAACCGCACTCATCGACCGACCGACTCGATTTGAAAACCGACAGGCGGTTACGACCGCTACGTCTGTCAGGTGCAATGCAACAGCAAAGAACGACGCACCGACTCGATTTTTCTCGCGGTAAATGCTTCTGTCAAAACCGCTCCATGTGTCATCGGTCTAAGAGCTAAAAATGTTTCCTGTAATTGAAAATAGAAAAAAATTATTGACAAGGTTTCTAAAGAATTAAACTTATAATATAATAAACAAATTTAATTAAAATTTCATATAAATTTTTACTTTAATTGAAATATACGTACATCAATAAAATGTCATAATAAATGTTTGACGCCCCTGTCTCTTAACAGCACAGGGTTTGACACTTCTCTTGAAACAATATCTTTTAATATGCCAGACAAATTTAGTTCATCATTTACAGAAGCGCCTAATTTGAAACTTTTTCTTTTTAATTTTGGTTTAGCTCTAACTACATATTTGTCAATTTTTTTCTGATTTTGTTGAACTTCTAATACTTTGGTTTTTGTACTTTTAGTTGTCTTCTTTTCAGTATTTGTCTTTGCTGTTTTTTTCTTTTTACTATCTAATAAAAAATAAAATTAAAAAATCATAAAACAAAAAATAAAATAAAGTTTATTTTAAAAGTTAATACCTTTATACGATTCAACAAGTGAAGAATATTCTTGATTTACATTCGTTTCAAGTTCCCAAGTTGACAACGGCTTTATGTCATGCCCTTTCAACGACCATTCAACTTTAAAACTTGAACCGGCTTTATTTTTTTTCCGCCATCCTTGAATGCTTTTCACAAAAATACGAGTCTCCATGTGCGGATGCAGTAGATGCCAGCGTCCCATCAACGGAATGAATTTGTCTAAAGCGTACTCCTCATCCCAAGCCAATTTTGACATCGTGAACTCCTGAAAGACCATTAAAAAAAAAAAAAATTTATGAGCCATACAAATGTGGCCGATTATAGATCTTACAAGAAACTTGTGCAAATCAGGCTTCGACCAGTTCCATGTGAAATCAACCTTTTCTGGCGGAGTAGTGAACTCAGCAATTACATCCAGATGAGGAAAACCTGGATCCTTAAGGGCTTTTTCTCTTATAACCAGCTCAAACTGTAAATCACTTACTTTCTCGGTTTTATAATATATCATTCATGCCACTTTTAAGATAAATTATAATGACAATTAATTACGGTTTATAGTTGAGATCAAAAAAAGTTAATGGCATGAGAGGGATTCGAACCCACGACCTTCGGCTAGATACGCCGCTGCTCTACCACCTGACCTATAACTACCTCGATCCACTCAGACATCAACTTCCCATCTCAACCCCACCTTACGAGCTTTCCCGCCTTTTGCCATATTTCAAAAGCTGAAGGTCGTCGGTTCGAATCCCTCTCGTGCCATTAACTTTTTTCGTCTCAACTAAAAACCGTAATTAATTGTCATATATCAATTGGTCGAGCGGACCACGAAAACAGTGATTAATAAATTATAATTTTTGATTTAAAGAAATATTTCATACCCAACAATCATTTGTGAACTATGAAAGAGTTATGAAATTTAAAAAACCCCTCAATTCTTCCATTTTTATTTTTAAACTTCGCTAAACATCAACCTTTCCAAAAATCACAAAGTTGTCATAAATTATTTAATTGATGATTACCTAGAGATATATTTATCATTTTTTAATTCATCGAAACACGTTATATTCCTCCATTGGATGAACCTGAAAAATACACCTGTCACCGATGCGACTGAAGCTTAATATGATAACTTTATGATGATATACTTTTGGTAAACTTGATTATCTTCAATGCTTTTCAGGAATTTCAAGGCGGACTGCTTCCCAAGTTTACTGACACCGTTGTTGTAATCAGATCCACATAAAATCGAGTATCTAAAAAAAAAAAAAATAAATAAAATAAAAATTTAAAAGGACTTATTATAACTATATGTGATTTGGTGTAGATTTACATAGCTATACTGTAATCAATAATTCAACTTAATTATTTCCTATAGTGGCTACATATCGTTGAATTTAGTATAAATATTTTAACTTTGTTTTTATGGGGAGAGCCTGTCTAAAGGGTTTGTGTTTTGTCACTGTACCAACGCTATAACCCGGGGTTTCTCAAACTGTGATACACGGTGAACATCAAGAAAAATTAATATTTACAAAAATAAACATAGAATGAATAAATAAAATTAAAAAACTAATAGTAAGTACTGAAAACGATTTTTTTTTTTTTTTTTTTTTTTACTGCAGCAGTCATTGCGTTCTCCACAGACATGCTTTAGCTATCTGCCAGAATAGTGGTGCATGGAATAATGAAACAGGACCTTGGTTGTCGTTGGTCTCCGGAACACAAGGTAATGATCAATGTGGACAGGCGGGGGCGTTCGTATTACGGCGTTAGAGGTGAAATTCTTGGATCGTCGCAAGACACACTAGAGCAAAAGCAATTGCCAAGTATGTCTTAATTGATCAAGGACGAAAGTTAGAGGTTCGAAGGCGATGAGATACCGCCCTAGTTCTAACCATAAACGATGCCAGCCAGCGATCCGCCGATGTTCCTTTGATGACTCGGCGGGGAGCTTTCCCCGGGAAACCAAAGCTTTTGGGTTCCGGGGGAAGTACGGTTACAAAGCTGAAACTTAAAGGAATTGACGGAAGGGCACCACCAGAAGTGGAGCCTGGGGCTTAATTTGACTCAACACGGGGAACCTCACCAGGTCAGGACATTGGAATGATTGACAGCTCTTTCTTGATTTTGATGGTAGTGGTGCATGGCCGTTCTTAGTTGGTGGATCGATTTGTCTGGTTAATTCCGATAACGAACGAGACTCTAGCCTATTAACTAGACGCGTTTGGTATCGAATCTACCGGCGAACTATATTCGGCTTTCAAGTGCCACCCGCATGCCATCGGCCTTTTAAAGGCCTCACTCGACTTCACCAAGAGCATCCTCGCCTCTGCCCGAGTCTGGTCACCCCGGTGCCGAAAAAAAAATTATTTTTTTCTCGCATGTTCACTTGTAACAGTACCCTGATGGGCCATTGGCCTTTGAAAAGAAATACCCAAGACACCTTCTGCCGCTTTTGTGAAATAAAAGAAGAAACGGCATGGCACTCGCAGAGTGTGATAGGAATGCTAGGCATAGATTTGAAATTTTTGAAGGAGAAGACATTACCAAGCCACTCTCCGAGATAAAATGGTCCAGAATTTTAGGGTTTGTGAACAGGTCCAAGAGATTTTATGAAGGACACATGAACCTAACCCTTCGGGTCTTGGTTGTCCACCCTGCCATATTAATTTAATTTTTAAAAGTTCTGTTTACTACATACTGTATACTAAAATGAATGATTTTGTTGTATGAAAGGGGTCTGATGACTAAAAATTTGGGAAGCCCTGCTCTAACTATTGTGGCCACCAATATTCCAAAGATTATTTCAAGGATTACTTATTAATTACATTACCCTATTAATTTGGTCCTGGAAAGTGACAGTTTCTGTTCAATTGTATCCATTCTGTAACAGTCACATGTGTAACTCGGCCCCATTTGAAAGTGCCGGTACACTTCCCTGGCGCCGTAGAGGAAAGCGTCTGAGTCTTGAGTAATGACTCCACTAACAATCTGAAAGCGAACTTTTTGGTAAAAGTCAGCGATAAAGACAGACCATACTGCGTACTCCTTGCTCATTCAGGTGGGCGCAGAACGCCTCGGCTTCACCCGGGCCTCTGACACAAGCAATGCCCATATATGACAACAGATCGACGCACTGCTTCTGCAGCCCTTTCAGTCTCGCCCTAGTAAAAGAGCCTGCCTTTTGTGAATCCTCGTCACCTTTTCCCATTCTTTTCTGCATTGTGGCTGCCTTCAACTCCGGTGCATCTCCTTCTAAGACGAACACAGGTTTCACTCCAAGCAAAAGCAGATAGCTCGTCCGGAAAAACAAATTTCTTTAAGAAAATAATTAGAAATCTCTATTTTGAATTATTGGCGAAATGAATGGATTACCTGAGGTACATATTGATGTGTGGTGATGTCCTTGTTACATTTTGAGAATCGCATATCCAAGCGCTAAGGTCAATTGCGATAGACTGGTTTTCCAGTTCCCACAATGACTTTTTTTCACAGACAGGAGACAAAATCGACCACAGATCTTTAACACCCATTCTTTAAAAAAAATATATCAGAACTGATATACCATTAGAACTTTCAGCGTTACAAAAATTAGTTAAGGCTGATTAACCGGACCGGTTTCACTATTTGTCAACTATCAAACGTATGCTTTTGACTTTATGAGTTCTGGGTAGAGATGGGCAAAAGAATCGAGAGTCGATCCCAAGAATCGACTCA
>CM077112.1:9507691-9535789 GCA_039619505.1 Cimex hemipterus | reverse complement strand
AATAAAAGATCGAAACGTTGGCACGATAAAGAAAATGTTTTTCTGATACCTACATCACACCAGACCGCATCTCACGATATTTGAATAATTCTTTTTATTTCACTTAAATTTCCCTAGGATATTTTTTGGTTTCTTTCTTTTTATTTCACTTTAATTTCTCTAGGATATTTTTGGATTTATCTTTCTTTTATTTCGCTTTAATTTCCCTAGAATATTTTTGTGTTTTTCATTAAAATAAGTATGTTGTAGTTTAATATAACAATAACAATACATTTAGTTTGAAATAAACAACAAAATATGTCCAGTTGTGTTTTTTCTTTTTCTTCTTTGAGTATATAACAATATTTTTATTCTAACGGGTTATGAAAGTTGTGTATAGAACTTGCTCATTTCATTTTGAGTTTGGTATCAAAATATCTGTTGGTTTAACCCCCGACAGTGATCGTTGTGTGATATTTTTTCTCGCACAAATTTTGTTTTAAAACTTTTCCTAGTGTGTTTCTTCCCTAGTTTCTTTTTAGACTTTACTCCTCTTTACCCAACACAGGAAATTTAGTGATTATTTTTGTCAACTTCACTATAGAAAGTTGTATTCCATTTTTATGAGATATTCATTAATCACGCAACCAACTGAGTCACTGGAATACAACTCTGAAATTTAATTTGTTGTCCTTTATATATTCACAATTTAAAAAAAGTTGTTTTGTAAATTTTTTTAATAAAAGATCAGCATTTTATGTAGAACTAAAATTGATGAAACATTTCTTTATATGGTTCAAACATTGCAGGTGGTGTATCCAGTACTCTTCAAGATGTAAAACCTCAGCAGAGGTGTGGTAGTTTTGTCTACAAAAATATAACAAACCGTTTTATAAGTTGGTATGTTTTATTGTGTGTTATTTTTATTGAAAATTTTATTTTTGGCGTATTGTTTTGTCAAAAATCAAGGCGCTCTGAGGGTAATGTGCTGGAGTTGGTGGAGCACAGCCTCGATGTAAATTTACAAGGGAATCAAGTTCGTTACGTATTCACCGATAGTCAAGTTTTAGAAGGTATTTCCATGAAAGAGACCCCTGAGGACATAGTTCTTCTCGTCCCAACTGCTTCAAGTGTTCATAGGTTTAACTACACTCATCCTGACAAGATCATTGCAAAAGTAAATTAAATTTATTCTTGTATTTCTATGTGTTTTTTATACAGTTTACAATAATTTGATTTGCAGAGTTTTGGAGGTGAACCATCAGCCCATTCGGTTCTTCATGGTGTCAATGAAAACGACACTGTTGATCCGAGGACGTATTATGTCCTCAACATACCGTCATGTTTGTACTCCTTTCTTACAATATTTATATTGTTTATAATTTTGTTAAAATTTCTACATTTAAAAAAAAAAAAATTTCAGGTGCAATTGTTGGTGCTGCGTCTTGTATGCCAAGAAATGATATGGCTGAGTTTGCTCTTTCCCTTGCAAACTCTTCTATCCTCGTTATTAGATTAGAAAGTCTCACGGGGAAGACGTCAATAATGACTTTAACCGAAGAATCTTTGATGCCTAGATTTTTCGTAGGATTAACTGATGTAATTTTGTGCGTATTTTAATATATATTTATTCTTATTCTTTATTTATATTTTTATTTATTCATTTAATTGAGAAAGAGAAATAACATTATTTAAATTGTTCACAAATATTGAAAATTATGCTGATGAGCGTGCTTTTACATCAGATGGTAGTGTGAATATTAATTTGAAGTTATTGTTTTTTATTACTTTTAAAAAGGAAAAAGGAAGCAGTGGAGAATATTGCAGTCAGTCTTCTTTTTCATGAAATCTCGGGAGAACTAATTTTATTTTCTTTAGACCGACAAGGCTTGCTGAAAGCTTGGTCGTGTATGAAAGGAGCGGCTATTTCATCGATCTACCTTATCAAAAAGGAAATTTTAAGCATAATCAAAAGTAATTAATGTCAACATTTGAAAAAAAAAAAAAAAATCCGTCTACTAATCTCAAAGTGTTTTAGATCAGAAGCACAAAATGTTTGGCGGATTGTTCAATGATGAATTCGCCATCCACTGTTGTATCCAAGGCCAGTATATTTCAACTGTGGTCCCTTCTTTTGTCCACGGGTCGCTTAAGTTCCATGAGGTTTGCAAGACGCGAATGATCCCAAATCATGAGCTGGTGAGCATCTCTCCGACCAAGGGCAACGATATATGGTGCAACTGGCTTTCCGACACCGAGACTCCACTTATCTCAAGGGTCGCCCTTGGAAAGGACAAGGGAACTTACGTTTGCCAAACAAGGCCACCAAGTGAAGTAATAAGTTAATACATTTCTAGCTTAATGTTTAACAAAACAACTTGTTCTTACCAAGTACCAAATGATAAGTTTAGTGAACTCAGTTTAATAGGGTTTAATCACTTCTATGTTTAATGAAACCGTTTACATTCTTTAAAAATTGTAATAAAAGTCCTTTTTACATCCAAATTTCCTTTAAGTATCGTACATGCTGGGAGGGTCAGACCACAATCCCCCCACAAATAAAGTTCAAGGGCACTTGGGTTGGACCGGAACTGGTGACAATAGTTGGTTGTATTAATGCCTGCCTCAGTTACTGATTAATAGTATATTAAATCCCTAATTCACTCTACAGAGAATGTGAATTAAAACTACAATGTTAAAAAGTTGACGACAACCAAATACAGTTGATTCTTGATAATCTGAAACGCAAGGGACTACATAAATAATCTGAAATATGAAGAGGAAAGAAAACAATTGTTAAGAGTTGATAATTTTTCAAGTTATTGCTTAACTTGTACATATAAAAACATAATAAAAAGAATGAAAAGCGGAAATAGGTCAACTGTAAAATCAATCATTATTAAAAAAAAAAAAAATTGTGTGAAGCGGTTTTTATTTCAGTGCGGCCTGGCATCCTTTATTTAAACGATTGTCCAAAGTAACCAATGCTGAGCAAACATTGACTGTAGAAAATAAATTAGAGAAAATTCGAAGAAACTTTAAGGCTGTAAGGAAGTAAACAATACATGGGAATTTAGAGGTATATTACAAAGAAAAATTGTAAATTAGGAACATGGAAAGTGGTCCCATTTCGATTGATAGGATGCTCCCCCCCCCTCGTTAAGGAAAATATTTCATATTACCGCACATAATTTTTTAAGTCACCGGTGATTTGATAAACCTGAGTTCATATTATCAAGTTTCAAATTAACAAAGTCGACTATACAATTTTTTACATACTAAACCTTTTTTTTTGCTTTATTAGGGATATTCAGCCAGATTCAGGTACCAGTGACAATCAAAGTGACTATCTATGTAATGGAATGACTAGATGAATAAATGGAATAAATAAATAAATGGTAGCATAACCGACTTAAACATTAATATCACAATACTTGAGGTATTTGAACAAGGCGTCATAGACCTCTGTGTCACCTTCTGCCAGCAGCGAGCTTAAGTTCAGTGGCCTTTTCACTTGCCCCAGCGCGTCCAATTCTTTCAAAAGTTCTTCTCGCTGTGCCTCATATTCGGTGCATTGTAGTAGTATATGGTCAAGACCCTCTACTACATCACAGGTTGCACAGTTTGGCGTTGTTCTACAGCTAATCCTGTGTAAGTATGAGCCGCAGATGCCATGGCCAGTTCGGAGTCTTGTAAGTGTTGATAAGAAACCTTTTCCTCTCTCTATTTCTTGAAACCACGGCTTCTTTTGTAATGTTGGGAATAATGAGCGGTAGAATTTCCCTGCTGTGCCCCTCTCGTACCAAATTTGCCACTTTGTGCGCACGTCTCTTTTGGTATAGTTTATCGCGTCTCCGGCGGTTAGCTTTACGGTCTTGCGAGCACCTTTAATGGTTGCCCCCTTGGCTAACTGGTCGACTCTCTCATTATGTTCTATGCCTGCATGCCCTTTTATCCAGCATATTACAATATTTTTCCCTTGATTTCTTAATTTGAAGGTTAACCTGACAATCTCGATTAATGTGTATTCATACTTATTATGAAAGTTGAAAGTGCGTAGCTGGCAAATCGTGCTGCGACTGTCCGTCATAATCCCAATTTTTTTATTTGGTATCTTCGCGGCGTATTCCAGCGCTTTCAGTATGGCTAACCAGGTTTGGAAGTAGGTATTCCTCGTGATACTTGTTCAGGCTGTCGTAGAACGCACAACTCGCGGAACCATTAAGTTTTGATCCGTCTGTGAAGATAAGGAGATGGTCTGGGAACTTTTCGCAGCTGTCTGCCCTGAAATGCATTTCTGCGAGATTGGCTGGGATTCCTGTATAATCCAGTTCTTGACAATTTATTTCGCTTATTATTGCTTGATATTCGAGCGAGAAGATTGGAAGTATGGGATTTTTATAAACAGAATATAATATTGGGACTAGGGAGAGGAACGATTCGACTATAAGCGGAGCTTTTTTCTTTTGCCAATATCTATCTGTCAAGACTTTTTGAGCTAAATGGCTTACTTTCGTTAATAGCGGACTGTCTTTAGCGTACATTTTAATTAGGCAGTTTTTTGTATATTTTTCCCATCTTAAGTTTAATGGTAGCTCGCATGCTTCAGCATACATACTAAACCTTGTAAATATGTTAATCCATTTATGTTTAGAGGTCTAATTGACCATATTAATTATTTCAATTTATTATTATTCTTTTTTATGTAAAAATTAATTGAAATAATTAACACAGTAAATTAGACCACAAAACATAAATGGATCAATGTAATAAGTAAAGAAGTAATCACTTCACTAGCAGCTCGCTTTGGTTTATTACATATTTGAAAAATAGCAAAACAAGGCAAAATGTGTTGGTTTAGAAGGCGAGTTGGTGTGCGAATAGTTCATGATAGTTCAAGCTGTTAGAGTAGCGGTTGATTTCCCCTCCTTTTTGCATTGAAAATTCAAAATGTGGGGGTCGAGATGGAGAGTTGGTGTCCGAGTGGATCGAGGTCACGATAGCTCAAGTGGTAGAACAGTGGCGTATCTAGTCGAAGATCGTGGGCTCGAATCCAGCTCATGCCATTGACTTTTTTATCTAAACTAAAATACCTTAATTGTAATTTAAAATATAATTTAAATATTTTGTATAATTAAATTTTGAAAAATTAAATTATGAACTAAGAATAAATTATGCTTTATACAAAAAAAAAGCTAAATTTCTATAAACACATAAACAAATCAAAATATTAAAACTAAACATGACAGAAATGTTCTGCGGTGAGGGTAAACATGTGAGCTGAACAGCGAGCAGGAATCTGAGCGGCATAGTGGTTGTGACATTGTAGGCTCGTAACTCAAGACAAAATTTTGACTTGTTAACGATTCGTATCTCAAAAACTTGTATGCTTGGGCATTCTTATTGCTAAGTACCAATTTATTCAGAAAACAAAAAAGTTAAATTTTTTATTTTTTCCTTCACTTTATAGTTAGTTGTTAAGAGTGGTCAAGATTTTTTCCCCCTGGTCAATGTTTCAATCTTTATTTAGCTCATCCTCAGAGCATGGGCGAATTACAAAACATACATTGACTGGAGAAAATCCAATACAGATAACTTAAAGGTCAAAACATTAGCGCCAAAAAAAGTTTTTTTTTTTTTTTTTTTTACTAAATAATTAAACAAATTATTGAATAACCGGTCACAAAACACAGAAGAAAACATTAAATTTATAAATTATTTCTCAGCTTTGTCCGACAAATTTTAGCCACATTCAGTGGTTAGTCTGTAAAAGATAATTTCATTGTTAAATTTTTAAAAAAGCAGATAAACTTAATAATAATAAGTTAACTATTAAAAATCGTAATATGTACAATTTACTCATGTGTAATTTAATATTTACAGATAAAACCTTCGAAAGTTATTTTAAAAGATCAAGCAGCTCTGTACATAGAAGAAATTTTTAACTCAGGATTTTTTACAGCACATGATGTTATAAAAGCCCTCTCTGTATGTTAAACTTTAATTTGTTCTAATGTATTAATTTTTTTTATAAATAATTAAAACAAGTAAATATTAAAATTTAGATATACAAGCCAACAGCAGTAATAAAACCAAATATAAATATAAGGGATCAAATTTGTACTGTCGTCGAAGCTGAGATTTATTCCGAAGTTGGTGACCAGGACATATACGACGATGTATTCCAAGAGCTTAGTCAGCGTTGCTGGAGTCGGTTATACTCATGTTGTACTCAATACATACACAATTCAATGCTACCTCTCTGGGTCGTTAAGATCGGCAATATTCTCGTAACAATACATGAGGCTGGATTTTCACTTATTAAACCAATGGAAAACTTGGAGCTCATTTGGCACAACCCTTACGGCGGAATGTTCCCAAAGGGTATTATTATCGGAAATATTTTTTCACGATTTTATTTACAAGCAAATTTTACGTATAAAGGAATTTGATTTATTTTCTATTCGTTTCAGTTGAATATGCCCCGCTCATTGAAATGTTGAAAAACTTGGACATTGAAGAATGGCTTGAGTGGATTGACATTATCGTAACGACAGGTGAATCTATTGACTGGCTTTTGCAAAATACTTCAGAAACAATTTTATGCCAATTCAGAAATGAAGTCGATAATGTAAGCTCATTACTTATAATCTTAATATTTAGGAAAATAATTAAAACACTCCTTAATTAACATAACTTTTTAATGTTTACTGATTATTATGGTAAATTTTAGATCATGGATTTATTTTCGCATGACAATATTGATCATTACTTTAAAGAACTCTTAAAAGAATTGGCTTTACCAGTCGACTACATAAAAGAAGGTATAACAATTTTAACTTTTTGATATATTTTACAAAATTGATAAAATTATTCGTTTATTTAAATATTTAATACTTTATCTCTTTTTTTATTGATAAATGATTTTTTTTAAATATAAAAAAAGAGTTAATTTTTGCAACTCATAAAACTGCTTATCAAAATTATATTTTCTCTGTTTGTAGAAGATGACTGGAAATCATTTTGCGGTCATTCTGGTATAAGTGCGGTTGTGTCAGGTGTCAGAGATTTCTGTTCTATAAGGTCAGTGACATTGATTTTTTTTTTTTTTTTTTTTTTTTTTTTTTTTTTTTTTTAATAAAAATTATCTAATTGTAATTAATTTTCAGGTTGGCAGTTTGCAAGAAGTTCCTTCTGTTGTTTGAACTGCTTAAGGTTAACTCTGGGAGGAATTTTCAAAAACTAATCGATAAATACAAAGATGTTTTATTTAATTATTATAAGGTTTGTTCTGCTAATTTATTATTATTGAATTGAGACGATAAATCTTGTTTGATTCTAGATGTACAAAGCCCTTTATTGGGCTTCTTCGACTAATCTCAATGAGGACACTCCTATCCTTGTAAGCTATGCCTCGGCTCATTATGGAAAAATCATGTGTGCAGAATTCGAAGATTCAGTTTTAACCTTGATAAATACTCTGTATCCTTTTATCTTTTTTTTTTTTTTTTTTTTTTTTTTTTTTTTTTTTTTTTTTTAATTTAATGAAAAATATTAAATTACTTTGTTACTACTACATTGCTATTTAAAAAAAAGGAAAAAAAAGACTACCTGGTTTTTGCTGTAGAAATGGAAAACTTTGGAAATGCATATTTTCTAAGTCTTAAGTCACATGCCTGCGCTAGGTGTCATTTTTTAGAAAAATTTACGCTGAACAAGACAGTCTTTTTTTAAGAGATTTCCTAGGTTCAGTCATTCATCAGAAATTCAAAAATTTGGGAACATGTTAATTATTGCACGTTTTACGAAAACACAAAATTTATCTTTAAGAATTGTCCCGGAGCGGCATCCTATACGTTCTATAAGAAATTTTAATAAGCTTTCGATTGGTTCTCTGATTTTTTAACCGTTTTCAAGTTATTTGCGATTTTTGGGGAAAAAGTCAAAAAAGTGGGTTTTTACTGTTCATGGAAAAACCGTTCAATCCTCTCGATTTTCAAGAAAATGTAAGCTTTGAATCATCAAGTTTTTGCATATTTTATGCTCTACAACTTTTGTTCCAAGAACTTTTTCAAAAAACAACAACAATTCTTACTTTGACCTTCTGGGATGCGGAATGCTTCTACTATCCATCCAAGAAGGCCGCGGTAGCTGAGTGGTTAAGGCGTAGATTCTCGGCTAGTAGACCCCGCGGTCGTGAGTTCGATCCCCACCGTCGCCTCTGGAATTTTTCTGACTCCAAAGGGGACCGGTGGCCGCAATTGAAGGAAATTGACATGGCACTCATCAATGGAAGGGGCGGGACTGGATCTCAACGACCCTGAATCTGGTCCCAACCCCCTTCAAAAATGAGTTTCTTCGATGGAAGAACACTGGTACAACAGAGGCTCAAGTTCACTTTGTGTTGCAAGCCCTCCTCCCAAAAAATGGAGCCAGGGTATAGTACAATAAGCTGCAGTGCTCAGGAGGGAACTCCTCCAGTCCTTGGTGGCCATTGTATCCATCCATCGGACATCATTTATTTACCTCATCATAGAATTAAACTTTTCCTTCTCATTTCACAGGTGTATGTAAAAAAACCTTCTTATGGGCCCAAAAATCATAAATAATACAGTAGAGTAGAACATCACCCATTGAAAGCTGTTAAAATTTCCTATTGATTGCCAAAGGGGCTGTGCCAGGACGACTTCCTGGCTGAATTTGAAGTTTTAATAAAAAGTGCAAAAATTAACAGCCCCAAATTTTTGAATTTACTGATGAATGACTGAAGCTGGGAAAACATTTTTTAAAAAATCATGTGATCAGCTAAGATTTTCTAAAAAATGAGACATCACAGGCCTGTGATTAACAGGCTGAGAAAATATGCGTTTCCAAAGATGACCATTTTTCCTGCAAAAACCAGGCGCATTTTTTTTTCCCCCCCGAAAGTTTTACATGGAACGTGCATGTGTGCACTGTTTACCAAGGTTACGCAAGATTGGTGGGCAGGTGCTTTTAAAGTCGCGGCGATTAAGACACCTGTGACGCGACACGATTGACGCTTATGATGCGACACGATTGATGCTTTAGATGATGTGATGCGACGCGACGCGATTGGTTCTTATGACGCGACACGATTGATTCTTATGATGCGATGTGATTGATGCTTATAACGTGACGCGATTGATGCTTTAGACGATGTGACGCGACGCTTATGACGCAACGCGATTGACGTCTGTTACGCGACACGGTTGTAATGAGCGTCCAAATAAAAATGGTCCTGAAATTAATAAATAAGCGTTCCTCCCTGATAATTTGCGAGTGTGTTTAAATAGCCATCATAATACATATCCATGTACAGATGTATCTGCATGCAGTGTAGATACTCTTTACATTTTTTTTTTTTTTTTTTTTTTTTAAATGGGAGTTTAAAATAATTGCTTGTTTTCTTTAATATGAATATCAAAACCAAAAAAGTTGGCCTCATGAAGAGAACAGCACTTTAGCACAACATTTATTATCAAGTAAACAGTACTTCCTTCTAGAAAGCTATGCCAAACTTGTTAATCATGATGCGTGTAAGTGTATAAATTTTTATTTTGTAAAATATAAAGAAAATTTTTATTCATTTTTTTTTTTTTTTTTTTTTATAACTTTTGTAGGGAGGTTATTGGTCGTAGAAGCGTATATAGGGATGGGCGAGTATTACAAAGCCTATGACAAGTGTTTAACTGGCCTGAACAACGATTTGCAGTATTATTTAAAATGTGTCCGCCTTTTTGAAACATGTCAACGCTCCGATCTAGTCATCACCATAGCAAAAAATGCCATTAACCTGTGTTCTGGGAGTCTGTCACAACAAGATTTGGTATGCGGTGTATTTGTCTGTCAAAATTTTTTTTTCATAAAATACAAAAATTTAATAAATTACAGGAGACACTTCAGTCGATACTTTTCATTCATGAGCTCAATCTTAATCATTTCGTTGAGGCATTCTCGTGGATGGATGCCTGTACTGACATGACACGAAAAACTGCCTTTCTCCAGCGCCTCGTCTCGACCATGATAAATACGCGGCACTTAGATGAACTTATATCTTTCAACTTTGCATCAATAAGTAAGGAACTCGATGGTCTTTTGGCAAAAAGAGCTAGGCGAACACCGTTTCCTCAAGCAGAAACTTATTACAATTTATTATATTCTATTCACATTAAAAATGAAAACTTTAAAAGTGGTTTGTATTTATATTGCTAGCATAAATGACAAATTTGTTTTTTAATTGTGTTTAAATGTTTTTGAAGCGGGCACTGTTATGTTTGAGAAGGGTCTAAGAAGTGAGACTTGTGAAATGCAGTGGCGGTGTTTTGGTGCTTGTCTCAATTCTTTGAAGCTTTTGGAACCTGAAGACACATGGATTTTAAGGCCTAACTTGACTTGCACTTACGACGAAGTGAGTTATACATAAATACTCCAAAATATATTTTAAAAAACCAATAAATTACACATTAGGTTTGTTTTAAAATCGTCCTCTGATAAATAATTTTAAATGTATTTGTTTCCTGGGTTGTTTTATTTTTCAATTAGTGATATTATTATTATTATTTTTTTTTTTTTTTTTTCTGCAGAACTCTGTAGAAATTTTGACAGTCGATGACATACGCAGGGAGTATGAATTGGCTGGAGCGAAATACAACCTCGGTGATTGCCCTCCAAACGCAACAGAAGAGGAAGTTATTGCTCTGTGCACAGCTGCACGCCAGTATAGGGTAGCAATGCGTGTCTCCAATGTATGCAAACGATCGTTTACACCTGTAATAAAAACTTTTACTGCCGAATGTATCAACATTTCGGATCAAAAGGAATGGCTGTGGCTCAAGCAAAACGAACTCGATGGTAAGTATAAATAATTATTCAGATATCGTGTGATGCGGTCTGGTGTGATGTAGGTATCAGAAAAACATTTTCTTTATCGTGCCGTTTCGAGCTTTTATTGAGCCCTGAAGATAATAAAAGATTGAAACGTTGGCACGATAAAGAAAATGTTTTTCTGATACCTACATCACACCAGACCGCATCTCACGATATCTGAATAATTATCTAGTAACAGTCACTAACCTCTACACATAAGTATAAATACCGTAAGTTCAAAAATTGAACTCTTAACCTATTTTATACTATTGATGAGATATCTCATTGGCTCGCTCCCCAAGCCCCGTGATCATCATTAATCATTCTTTTCTCCCCTTTTGTTCATCTGGTGTGCTTCTCTTTCAATTTTGCAAAATTGCAACTCCTTTTTCTGGAATACAATTTGGCTACAATATCTATGTCTCATCGGGAATGATT
Source organism: Cimex hemipterus (assembly GCA_039619505.1). Lineage (NCBI taxonomy): Eukaryota > Metazoa > Arthropoda > Insecta > Hemiptera > Cimicidae > Cimex > Cimex hemipterus. Next base: position 9,524,485 of record CM077112.1, on the reverse strand, counting down.
TACTTTCATATATCTCTTGCTCTGTCCTGCCCAATACTCTACCGTTTCCTACCATCTACTCTATTGTTCCTGATTTTTAGCCTTTTAACTGATTTTTAGCCCAGTGCCTTATTATATATATTTTAGTATCTTAAAGGCATGAATGACGAAAACAAATCTTTTAAACGTCCGAATGCCACATACGATGTTCAGTATTCAGAACCTTTTATGCCTTAATACCGCACAACGTGTGCACTATTCAGGTTTCCATGTTTGTCACTATTCAGCCTGATATATACTTTCGATTTGAGGACTATTTTGTGTTCTACAATTTTCCCCATTTAACTATTTACCCTAGGCATCCACACATTTTCCTCCGCTTTTCCTCTTATACTCGTACACGGCTTGATGGATTTTCTTACTTCCGAAAATCCATCAAGCTGTCTACGAGATGTAAGAGGAAAAGAGGAGGAAAACACGGAAAAACGTTGGAAGTAAGAAAATCCATCGAGCTGTCTACGAGATATAAGAGGAAAAGCGGAGGAAAACTCGGAAAATTTTTTTCACTTCTTTCTAATATTGTACAGTCCTAAGCTAACAGAAAAACCTTGTAAGTAAGAAAATCCATCGAGAAAAATAGGGAAATTTCCCCGCTGATGGAACCCTGGGAGGTCGTCGATATTTTAATTGCCCTTTAACCGCACGATGGAAAATAATATTTCAAACGCCTGAATGGTGCACACGATGTGCCGTATTCAGGGTGCGGTACTCATGTGTTTTAGGTATTTTTGTATAAATATATTAAATTAATTATATTTTTGTCTAAGGTCTTGGTTGAGATGAAGCGTTACAAGTGGTATTCGAACCCATGACCTTCGACTAGGTCCCAGCTTTTTCATCTCTACCAAGACCGTAGATAAAAAAAGTATAATTAATTTAAATAATTAATACAGGCAATTATGACTCCTAAATACATACACTGCCAGTCAAAAGTTTAGGACCACCCAATCTTTTGCAATAAAAGAATGAAAATAAAGATTTGAAACAAAATTGGTTGAACTTTGTGTAACATGAATTTTATTTTGAATTATGGCAAATCATGAAAAGATTGAATATATTAGAAAGCTGAAAACAAAATGACTGATCCTATGCAAAACGCTTTTTTGATACTGTATTATTAAATTTATGTTTTTAAAAATGATTTATTACAGATATATTAATTAGTGAGAAAAACTATGAGGAAGCCTGCTGGAAAATCTTACGCAGGTTCATTGAACGATACGAACGGACGGGAGAAAGCGAATTGCACAAAGCAGCACTCAGCCAGCTTTTGGAGAGTGGTTCATTCATTCCACAATGGCTGATTACGTCATACCGGAAGAGAAATACAGCCGAGTTTCTACGCATGTTTTTGAAGTACGGCCGTTTAGAAGAAGCCGCCGAATTGGCAAACGAATATCTCAGGGCTGCAATGGGAATTGCGTGGGAAATGCACTCAATTGACTCGCCGATCCTGCCACAAGGTCCTCCTATCTACCTCCCCATTCATACTATTGATGTTCTCATCGCAGAGTTAAAAAACAATAAGGTATTTTCTACATTCAAGCCGTTAAAAAAGTCAAATATGGCAAACATTTTTAAAACATTTAATTATTAATAAATTGTTTTTAAGGTTGAAAATACCCTGGAGAAAACGTTGAAGGAATATCTCGATCTAGCCATGCGGATTTCTCATGATAAGATAGTTATGAAATGTTAGCATAATTTTTTAAAATGTTTTTTTTTTTTTTTTCAAATATTGTAAATAAATGATTTTGAGTGTTAATAATTTTTTAACAACCTGATTTCTTCTGTCTAATAAAGTTAACACAAATACATCTATTTCATAAGTTGAACTGTTCACTGAGCGTCCGGAAAGCTTGTCATAATCTGTACTTAATCTTAATTGATCAATGGTTTTTATCGTTTTGAACCTTTTACATTTTAGATTTTTATATATGCAAAATTTCAGGACCCGAACCCTTCTGTGGAATAGGAACCCACACTATAAATGATTACCTTAGACAGAAGGACAAAAAGAAAATAAGGGAACTCTGGAACTCGCATATTGGACATAAAAGAATTTTCTAACCGATTTAGGAAAGAAAGAAATCACGGAATGTGTCAAAGGAGGCAGGAATAGACTTCGAATCCTAACAGGACACTGCAGATTAAATGGACATGTAAAGAAAATTGGAGTAATCCAAGATGGCACATGCAGATTCTGCAAAGAACCAGAAGAAACACCAACACATCTACTAACAAACTGCGGAGCAACATTAGCCCACAGGAGGAAGTGTTTTGGGATGTACACTGTGACCATAGAAGAGCTTCAACCAATAAAACCGGGCCTGTTACTCAACTTTCTTGATCAGGACTCACCGATGTGCAGATAGGCAGAGAACGGGGAATACAATAACTCTTAAAGGGCGCAGTATACAACACCCTGAAATAATATCATCATCATCATCAACAACAACAACATGGAGTAGCAAACATACCATTGCTTGATTTTTTTTTTTTTTTTAAACATTCATTTTCGTGAATATAAATTAACAATCTGTTGAGTTTTCAGGCTGTATAAAATTTCCACGTAAAGAATGATAACATATTCAGAACAAGGCGATGGAGAGCGGTACAAATTTGCCTATCCACCGCCTCGACCCAAAAAAATAAATATCTCGAAATAGAAAAAAAAAGTCGGTAGGGTACCCACGGTAAATATTCGTTTCAAGCGGAACATTTACTTAAATTTTCAATAAATTGTTCACCGATGTGCTTTAGGCAGAGAACGGGGGATACAATAGCTCTTAAAAGGCGTAGTATACACACCCTGGAAACTTTCAATCAATATGCAAAATTTGAGAAAAAAATACAGCTGGAAGGAAGACAGAGTCCACTGCTGAAAATTTTGAACTTGAACCGTCTTCGTGTGTAACGTTATAAAACCAGTTTGGATTTAGAGCCAAGCATTCAATTCTAATCAGGATAAATATAACCAATTTATATAGAAAGCTCTGTAAGATAAAATGTGAGATATCTTTATGTATGGACCTGTAATTTGGTTGTTACCCATCGTTCTAGTCTGCCTATCCTTGATGTGTTGGTCTGTCATAAATTCATCTCTATTCTTAGTGGGATTGCGTTGAAATTTATCATGCCTTGAAAGACGACAACAAAAGAGGACAGAACTAAGCGAGCCGATGAAGAGAGAATTGAGACAACATTGTGACCAGACCTCACCACCCAAGACCAGCGTTGTGTCAAATTATACCTCCTTTAATTTATAATTGCTTTCATTTTAATTATTTTCTTACATAAAAAAATAGTCAAGTCCGTCCTAAATGCGATCTAGTTTGTAATAAAAAAAATTACCTTATTTTGCGTAAAAAAAAGAAATATTAGTGAACCCGACGTGCAACACAAAGATTTTTCCCGCTTTCGCGGTTTTGTAACATTTTTAGTTATAAGTTTTTATGATTTGTGGAATTCACAATTGAACTTTGTTATACTTATTATGTGGACTAGTTAAAAAAAAAAATTACCTGTTTTCACCATTGGACTTATTAACTCAGCTTTGAAATTTGCAAATAGATTTTATAATTACTATTCTTTCTGCTTTCATTTTTTACCTGTTTAATAACTTAGTTTGGAATTCTGCAAGTTGAATTTTAATCCCTCTTCATTTTGATCATTAAAACAAAAAAAAAAAAAAAAAACACTCGTCACATAGAAATTCAGAATTACGCTGATTCAAGATCGCATTGTGACCAGATCTCACCTACCCTCGACCTGCATTGTGTCAAATTAAACTTCCTTTCAGTTATAATTGCGTTCATTTAAATTATTTTCTTATATCAAAAGTGGGATAGGGAAGTCCTATATGCAGGCTCATTAAAAAAAAAAAATTAATTTTTTAAAAAATTTGCCTCCTTTCGCATAGAAAGAAGAAATATAAGAAATACATAGCCAAGCCAAGGCTTACAAGAGATTACGTTGATCATCCTTTTTAACTCACTGTGTTTTTTCCCTTTCCCGTTTCATTTTCTTGCTTATTAACTTAGCATCTTGAATTTACATCCATTCTCAATCCTTTTTAAAAAAGATTAAACACCACACACTCCCTCCATCATTTATCATTTCTATTCCCTCTTTATTTCCCTTTCATTAAAAAAAAAAGTCACATGCTGAAGATGGACAATTACGCTGTTTCGAGATCACATTGTGACCTGTGTTGTGTATCTCTTTCGATAATTGCATTCGTTTCAATTATTTTCTTACTAGGGAACATATAAACAACATGTTAAGCTTTTGACCTCACCTTTTGGAAAGATTGTACCAAATTAGGCATGACTAATGCAGATTCGTTTGAAAAAACATCACGTAGCATCTTAGAGCCTGTATGTTACCGTTTGCAAGTAACCTACCACGGATGGAAAACGTCTACCATTGATATTTGTGCAGAAAATTGGAAGATCAAAATAAACAATCAAACGATTCTACGATTGTTAACTAAATAAACGAGTAAACAAACCGCAACATAGCACTATTTTTGCTTTTAATATAAATAAAAACTCTTTCTAAAAAAGGCACTTAATTTAACTGTTATACAACATACTGCAGAAATAGGTATGTATAAAAAATTTTTCCTGTGAAATGTAACGAATTCTAAAAATGTGTTTATACATGAATTTAGATGCTAAGGATAACAGCCACATACATAATGTACAAAGAAAAATGTTCACACATGCACGCACACAGACCCACAACATACACACACACACATACACACACACACACACACACACACATATATATATATATATATATATATATATATATTTTTTTTTTTTTTTTTTTTTAATTGTCCTGATGGTGTTTATGCCTAAAATAACTAATTTATTTATTTATTTTACAGTCCAAACAGGTTAGGTACTCAAGCATAGGACAGTCAAGTAACACAACAAAACAATCGTTATATAAAATACTAAAAAATGGTATAAGAATAATAGCACAAAAAAATAACAGCAAACAGTCACACTTTTGACAAAAAATCAATATTATAAATAGTTTAAAAAAAACAACATAGCAAGAGTAATAAATAAACCCTCAATTACATTTTAACGCGCGTTTAATATCTTTTTTAAAGATCTGAAGGGTCGAGGAGAAGGGGTCCGAACTGATAGAGAGTTTATTTAAGTGACGCTCAGCTGTGGAGATTGAAGAACCTGTATTTGGTCCTGTGCCGCGAAGTACTAAACAATTCATGGGTCCGTAGGCGAACCATAAAGCCAATACAAGATATCTCTGGGGAATCAATAAAATTATTTAGGATCTTCTACAGAAACACAATTGAAGCCAAAACTCTTCTATCCTCCAGAGAATCCAGGCCTGCAAGAGCAAGTCTGGCTTCATAATGATGGTAGTTCCCACGATTGTTTAATTTGTAATACAGGAATTTTGTGGCTTTTCTCTGTACCCTCTATAATGTACTACTTACTACTTCTTAAGGTTTATAAAGGCTCAACTTTACTCACAATTTACCGGGGAGGAAAAACAAAAACAGACCCCTTTTCGATAAGTCATCGTTTACAAACTTGTGTAAAGACCAAACACTGCAGGGATCTGGGTCTAATTAGCCCATGGAACCTTTGTGCATTCCCAAGCTGGTCCTTTACCTTTTTTTTTTTTATAAATGACAAATATATAAAAAGAAAATGGTTTAATTTTTTCCAATAAAGGACATCTCAATTTGGACAAAAACATGGACAGGTTCAGATGAAAAATAGTCAATAATGAATAAATGCATGTAAATAATAATTTTACAAAAAAAAAAGATCATAAAACAAAATGGATTTGGTGTTTTAGCAAAGACATTTAAAATTAAAGGTAGTGTAATTTAATGACCTTAAAATGTAGAGTAACGGACCCATTTCAAATAAACGTGTTGCGTTCAAAATTTATTATGCCTGTTAATTGAGCAAATTTAATTTTGCGAAGGATAATTAGAACAATTACCATTCAGAGAAACACTTTTAAAAGTTCGTCAGGCTTGAAAACATTCTAGAAGGTAAGGGTGTACAATGTGTCGAAGAGAAGTCCTCCACATATTTCCCAGCCTGAAAAACCAGATGTAAATATATAATAGTATATATAATTTAGACGAAATGATAAGATATTACAAGATAAAGAAGAAGTGCAATTTTCAACTCTTCGGACGATTCTTTGCCAAGTGAAATATATGGGTACTCATTGCCATGGCTAGTTCTGTAGTCCGCAAGCAACCCTTGGCAGATGTTCTCATCTACTTCATAGTTTTCAAGTACACTAGCTAGAACATAAACACCAAAACAGAAGAGAATAATACAATATTATTTGTTATTGTTCAAAATGTTATATATGTCCAAAGAAAAATTGGTTCCACAGTTTAAGTTTTTTGGGCAAAAGCTGTCGATAACGTTCCAAAACTTCTTCATGTCCTTGACCTTTTAGAATTTATTTCAAATTGTCAATAAGTATTTCTTTTTGTCTCTTACAGCCTGAGTGAAAATCTCTGTTGGCATTATGATAAACTATTTAAACAAAGTTCGATTTTTTTTTTTAAATATTGACACAGAAGTTTTTTTTTCTTAGATAAGCTGGACCTGGGCTTAACTTGATATGATGGAAGTAACATTGGTGGAAGTTTTTTTTTTTTTACAACTGTAGTTAGTACATCACAACCTGTGGATTCCATGGCAAAGAAGAAAAATTCCATCGTAACAGTTCTAATGTTTTGCAATAATTTTCTTTATCATTTTTCTTAAAATACAAAAAATTGAAATGGTTCAGAATAAACTTATAAGATAAGCAGTTTACAAGCTTAAAATTCCCTGGGCTCTACATGACTTCTTTAATATTTTTGATTCCTTTTATATCTTAAATTCAGAAAAGAGAAGAATTTACCTTGGTCTCAACTTTCTTTATAAATTTGTGGATAAGGGCGTTGATGGTCACAATGGTTTCGAATCCAGCGCCTTGCATTCAAACCAGACATCCTTACAAATGGGCTTTAAAAAAATCTTTTTTAATTTCCAAATTAAACTTTAAAGTTCCCCAGCTCTCATCCCAGAACCATATAAATATAAATAAACAAATTATACAAAAAAAAATAAATAAATAAAAAAAGAGCCAACAGTAGGTAATGCATATAGTTAATGCTTATCCCTCATACCAAGAAAATATTAGTATTATTAAAATTAAATTAACACACTGTCCTTCTCAAATTGAAATCATCTATCAATATTAAGTTGGAATTAGCAGTTAGTGTCAGAAAATGGAAAAAAAAATTGGTTCTCTTTATTAATAATAAAAATAGTAAATAAACAGCTGAGTCTAGAATATTATTTATTTTAATTTTGATGAAGTTTTTCAACAATATAGAAACTTGTAAAATTGATAATAGGGAACAGACGAACTTCTTCGCAGCAATCAGTACTGATATTCTTACGATTTGTTTTACTCTCATCACGATTAGAGACGGGATTTTTACGCGGTTGCATATTTTGTTTGCCACCACATACGTCCAAGGAAATCGATTATCTATCCGAATCATGTATCTAGGAAGCCGGAGATTAAATTTTATAGAGCGTATTTGAAGCATTTTTAAAATTGCGTTTATCGTGCAAAATATTTAAAATATTATATTATACGGGCTTTGCAGAGGAAGCACAAAAAAAAATCTGTTAAAAAAAATAAATTGATGAAAAAATGACTTAATTAAAAAAAAAAAAAAAAAAAAAACTGAAACAGGACACAACGATAGGAAGAAAAGATGCTAGCAAATACCGACAAAAGAATATAAAACCCTTCCTTAGATATTATTTCAAATTTTCGATACAAACAAAAATTTTAAGTGAACGCAGGCTCAATTAGTATTAAAATATATAATATAATTATGTAAGTGAAAAAATATTTTTGTTAAATGTAAATAAACACTAGGGGGCATTAGGGGCGTTGTCAAGGGCTTCTTTAAAATAAAAAAATATTTTTAAAAAATTTCAAAAAAACCTATAAACTTGTGCTTTAAATATTTTTAGTTTTAAAAAGTTTTAATATCTATTTTGTTTAATTGTCTATATTTCTGTGTAAAGTTACTATGACAGGAAAAATAAACTTGTTTACTGCATATCATTGCATATTTTAATATATTAATTTGTATATTTCAGGGCTTTGAACTGCACATTTTATGGCAATCTTTACTTCATAAAAATCTGGTCTCTGATCATAATGAATAATCATTCTTATCTTTCACTTAAATTCAATTAATTAGTCAAATAATAATTGCATAATTGTTGGAAAATGATGCTATGTTATGTGAGAATTAGCCTCAAATGGTTGGAATAATGATAAGTAAATACAGCTCCAATCAGGAAGGACTGGGAACAGAGAACTGCCAACAATCAATCCCTAGAGGCCAATTGAGCCTTCAAGCCTTCAAAACACGAGTAATTTTTCATGCCGACAAAATAACAAGATATGGAAACAATTTAAAAATTGAAAACTTCCAAATAAACATTTTTCTACAAAATAAAATGCTAAAGAATTTTTGTTATATTTATTTTTTATATTACTGAGAGGAAGGGTAGAAGAAGAATTGAACGCCACTTAAATAAAAAATAGGATGACCCCAGCAAATATATTAAAGAAAGGTCACTAGAGGTTTAAACCCAGTTTGTGATGGAGGCCTTTCTACCAATGATTATTTTACTACTCTCAATCTTCGATAATTGTAAATGCCATCTTCTTGAAGATAGTCAAATAACAACAGGTAACAAAAGTTACTTATGTAGCTAAGCATAATTAAATAATTAATTTTAGAAAAGGTGGCAAATGATGAGCCTAAAATGACATTAATACAGACCGGTAACTATTCAATCTCATCTCATGTTATGCCATTACTGTCTCTGCTGTTGAATGCGATTCCACTATTTATAGATCAATTCAGATCTCAAAAAAGAGAGGATAGTAAGTATTATATAGAAGAGAATTATTATTAAGTAATTACAAACTATTAATAATTCCAGCCCCAAAAATACCAGTTGAATTTGAAGGAAGGAACCCTTGTGTTGATTGGATTCTTGTTAGGAAAAAGTACCCTGGGTCTGATTGTCATTTTTATCAATGTGAACTGCATCAGCCAGTAAAACCAGCTTGCAGGCTTCAGGTATTGTTTTTCATTATGCCAACAATCATAAATTTCACAATTTTCGGCTAGGATGAAAGAAATTATTTTAAAAAAGTTTATTCCTAGCTTCAAACTTATTTTATTGTCAGAACATATGAAATGAACCTTTTATAAACAATTTTTTTTTTAAGGTGATTGATGAAGAACCATTTCCAATTATCAATCCAAAAACGGTCATTGAAAAGAGTATAATTGTGAGGATAACGAACTGTCTTTCGATTAGAATATTTAAATGTGTATATGGCTACAAATACTCCGAAGAAAGTAAAGGGTGTATCAAATTACTTAACAATTACTCTAAATGTATTTGTCCTGTTTGAACAACACAAATAAAAAATGAAATAATTCCTTTTCGTTTTGAACTCACCCTTTGATGAACCGGAAGTCTCAAGCCAATCTTGCAGAGCGTGTTCAGAATTCTCTGTGAACAATGCTGGATACCTCCTCTTTAAGAGCTTCTTTAAGAGGAAATTGCCTCGATTTGTTGATATTTCACCTGGTCTAAAAAGTAGAAAATTTAGAAATTGAAAAAGAGAAAAGCCATAATTCAAACTGACATGATGCAGATGACCTCGTCTTCTGTTCTTCGGACCAGTTTGATCGGGCCAGGATATTCGACTAGCAGCCTTGAAACATTAAGATCTGCATAGCTCCGAATGGTGAGTCGTACCAGTGACTCGAGGAATTCTGGCATCTGGTTTAAAGCCAATGGGAGGATATCATCAAAAGTAGCATCTAATATCTTAAATTGAACATATTAATAATGGTTATTTATTATAAACATTAAAATTTATTGGTTATTCAGAAACAACTCACAACACCCTTAACACGAGGGTAATGCATGGCAGCCCATGAAACGGAATAACCGCCTATACTCCAGCCATAAAGAATAATGTTTTCAGGATTGAACCCAAGTCCCATTATGGAGAATTGCATAACTGTATCGATTGCATTCTGTTCCTGGTCTGGGTAAGGCATCCCCTAAATAAGTATTATTAAATTAGCGCAGAAAATCTTGATCTAATTTAAATTGAAAGAAGAAGAAAAAGAGTAGTTTTGGAAATACAAGACTAAACAGAAAATTCATGAATTTTTGTAATTCAAGGATAAGACGATGACATAAGCAAAGATAATTTAACAATATAAATCAGATGACTGTGGGTTTTACCAGTTGGTGGATTGATGGATGAAGTGAGAAAACCACTTTATTTCATCTCATCCATTTGACGATTATTTCCACTTTTTCAAAGATAGAAACTTGTACAAAAGGCACACTATGTCTAATTAAATGCTGATCAATCTTCTTTGAACTATGTAATAATATGGATAATGAGTTATTTTACATCTTTTAATTACAATTTGATTATGTAAGGTAACAGTACTGGTAGAGGACACTTTCAGACACTTTTCAAAACGGAAAAGAGTTTTCCTCCGCTTTTTCGCTTGTAACGAATGTAATGCAGACTGAAATTTTTTCAAAATTGATAAACTACTCACTGTACTGCAACCAAAGCCGGGATGATTCCAGCCCAAAACAGAATAGCCTGCATCAATCGCGGTGAGCATGATCCCGCTTTCATAAAATCCTGCATTGCCTTCCGAACAAACAACGAGGATGTTCGCTTTTTCCCCACTAAAAAACACAAATGTGTCGCACGCATGAACATACCATTCATAAATTTAATTAAGAGTGTAGAAAAAATTTTTAGAACACAACAACTAATAGATTGTGAATTTGTGATCTCGTTGTGTTAACAATTATGAAATGAAAGTTGAGATAGCCATCCTTAACCAACTGGCCTATGTTACAAGCGAACATACGAGAAAAAATTTTTTTTTCGGCTCTGGGGTGATCAGACTCGAGCAGAGGCGAGGATGCACTTGGTGAAGTGGAGTAAGGCCTTTAAAAGGCCGAAGACGCGCGAGTGGCACTCAAAAGCCAAAGAAAGCCTCGCCAGGGCTTAGCGGGGATGCTGGCGAGGAGTGGGGCCCGACGGGAGCGGACAAGGGGGCCTTGGGCAGAGACTGGTCGGTGGACGAGCAAAGCCAGAGGGTAAAAAGCAACGTGACTGAGTTCTATTTGATTCTATTGGATTTTTTTTTTTTTTAATCGACATCATGGACTGGGGGTTCGTGTGTGCGAGGGGAGAACCTCTCCATTATGACAAGGAAAAAAGGACGCGTACGAGGTTTGAACTTTTAAGTGAGACTAGAAGATTGGTTCCTGGGCAGGTTTTTTTTTTTTTTTTTTAATTTTGAAGAGGCTTGTTTAATTTTTTCTTTGTGTTTTGTTTGTTAGTTTTACTTGTAATACAGAGGACATTATTATTTTACGTCTTTGTTTTTTATTATTATTTCCCCGAGGGTTTCACTGTTCCCCCGAATGGAAGAAAATAAAATAAAAACAGTGTGGCGCTCAATCACTTCTCTTTTGGGGATGAAGCGGCTAAGGGAAGAGGGAAAAAAATCTCCATTGAGCCCCACGTACTCGGTGACCGGGTGAATTGCCAATGGCCCGGCGAGGAACCGTAAAACCTACTAATTGAGGGGCTCAATACTCCCACATCAACTATCTCATATCACATATTTATGCTAATAAATACAATCACTCTCAACACAACATTTACACATATTATACAACTAACCTAATTGAATTGATGGGTACTCAATATTCCACCATCTACCCTCTCACATCACATATTCCTGCTAATAAATACATTCACTTTCAACACACCTTTACATATTATACAACTAACCTTATTGAGGGACTCAATACGCCCCCATCAACCATCTCACATCACACATTCATGTTAATAAATACAATCACTCTCAACACACGGGGAATAAGATATTAAAATATAGTCGAATATTTTAAAATACTCACCCAAGACTTCTCTTGTCAACAAACATTGTGTCGATAAAATTACCATCTACAGTTTTTAGTTTAAAGCGCTCGCCTCTTTTATTCTCAATCAAAACTTTCCGGCCATCCATCAAAGCAGCACCTTTTAAAAATGTACAAATGTTTATGTGTTATAAAGTGAAGCATGAAAAATATAAAATGAAAAAAATAAATAAAACCTACTCAAGATATAATTTAAAATTGTTGTTGAACCAGGGTAAATCATACGGATACCAAAAGTATGAAGAACAAAGTAGCCAAGTAACGAGCAAGGACTGTAGATTAGACTAGATAACGAACTCCTCCAGCCTTTGGTTTCAGACGGTTTTTTCCTCAGACTGCAAATTAAAATAATATATAATTTTGCCAAAATAAATAAAGAAAGAACTCACCCTTCCTTGTATTCGTATTCAATAGGCCAATAGTTGAAGTCAAAATCATAACGCTTGATTTCATTCTGATAAAAACATGAATAAATTTCACAAGAATAATTTTCTTTCTATTCCAACTTACCAAGCCTTCCTTTCCCTTGCTGCTCGACATATTAAGTTTGCTCAAGAACGCCTTATATTTATCATTCGACGCTCTACCGTAGCTTCTGATGCAATAAGATGATCCCATAATGACACCAATACCCAAGCTGACTTTACTGAGAGTTAAGAGAGTGTCGGGTGTCATGTATCCACGACGGTACATATAAGTTGCTAATACGGGTGAGCTATACACGCCAATTTTGTAAAAGACAAGTATCTGAAAAATTGAACAAAACCAACAATAAATGATCGCACAAGAATATAATGTAATCAAAAATCTGAATTATATATGATTGAAAATAAATGAAATCTTATTCTTTGGGAGTCAATTTTCATTACAGTGATTGATGTTCAATATATTGAGTATTATTATGCAGAACAAAATTTCAACATAAAGTTTTTAATTTCTATTGACCTGAGATAGACCTGCTTCAATAAGCTCATATTAGAGGAACTCATAAAATACTATATGTTCATATTTTTCATTTTTATAATTTATGTATTTAATTTGGCTGAGAGGACTGAGGGTTGATATTGGTACGCCAGTAAGTTCTACCATTAATGTTGGAATATTCTGCTCCCCATAGTTTTATAAAAAGCCTTTTGCAAGTAATTTATAGTTTATTGCTATATAACTATTTTGTGACCAATAAAGTTTAACACCCAACTCCAGACTTGGCGTTGTGGCCAAAAGGTCAATGCACATCTCAATACTTTTTTTCTAATTATTAATCCAACATTTTTGTTTGAGGTTTTATTTATTAGTGACTTGGTCACTAATAAAAAAGTAGATTTAAGTAGTATGTTCAGCAGAGATAAGAGGAGAAAATTTATGGTGTGTTCCAAAACTAACAGCCTTCTCGCTCCCTATAAGGAGCCAAGGCTTGACCTATTTTTAGAGCACTCCAGTTGTTGTTCCAGTCGGGTGAGGTAGACTAAACTATATTTATTGCTTTATTGTTACATTTTCAATATTTTCATTCTATGCACATGACAGTCCTTTTTTTTACCATCGTAGTCACCAAGCAAATAACTAATGCGCTATTAGTAAGAGACGATGAGGTATGTAATATTCAGCCAATGCCGTACATACTATAAATGCACGCTAATACATACATTCATTTACACAAGACAAGCAGTTAAAGAACATGTCACTCTATACGGAGAGAAGTGTTTCAAGAGATGACAGGTCGTTTGAATTCAATCAAAACTTTGAAATAAATCAACTTACAAAAAAAGAATGGGAACGAGGGGGAAAAACCTCATTTAAGAATGGCACCATCTTTTGGTGGTACGGATCTAGAACACAAGAAGCTACCGGGGCAGGAGTATTCAGTACTGTACAATTTATCTTCCAAGCTGAGATTCACGCAATCGAGAGATGTACTCAACTCAACCTGAATGCTGCCGTGTCAGATAGCCAAGCAGCCATCAAAGCACTAAGCTCAAATATCATTAGTTAGATGGTGCTGAACTGCAAAACCAAATTAAACACATTAGGTACGCAGAGCAAAGTCAACTTCTGCTGGGTCCCAGGACACATAGGCATAGAAGGCAACAAGAAAGCGGACACCCTTGCAAGGCAAGGAGCTGTTACTCTGCTGACAGGACCTGAACCTTTCTGTGGCATAGTAGTAGTGACGTAGTGAGTATCTCATACAGAAAATCAAAAAGAAAAAGGAACAATGGAATTCACTCAATGGACAGAATCCATGAATCACCTAACAAATTTCAAAAGGAAAGAAGTTACAGAATGTCTCAAAGGAAGCAGGAAAAACTGCAAGCTAAATGGACATTTAAAGAAGGCTGGAATAATCCAAGATGGCACATGCAGATTCTGCACAGACGAAGAGGAGACACCAACACACCTATAAAAAAAACTGTGTCGCTGCACTTGCCCATAGGAAGAGGAGTTTTGGGGCACTTTGTAAATGAAGGGGAATCAACATACCACACTTTTGATTATAAAGATAAAGTAATGCACCATCTTAAAATGTCGGGCAGAAAGGAATCCCCATAACTTTTTAGCGGTTCATTAAGATCAAGCAGTACACTTGGCATCTGCACGATAAACAAAATGTAACCATAGAAGAGATTCAATCAAGCCAGGCCACAGCAAATCGAGTTCCTCTCGATGAACTAGGACTCACCGTGTGCTTTTAGCAGAGAACGTGCGATACAATAGCTCTTAAAGGTGCAATAAACTTATCTACATCCCAATGTTACAGTTTACCAAAATTTGTACACTTTGAAGTAGACAAGAAAATCGACAATAGAACAAGGCGAGCTTTGAATATTTATTACTCGGAGAATAACCGAGCACTGACCCCGCTAGTCGAGATTCATCGTACATCTGCTCAGCTTTCGGTGAATCCGACATGTCTAGAACTACCTTCATATTAAAAACATTTTTAAGACTTATACTAAGTATTTGCTTTATCTAAAGCAACAAGAAATATTGTTATAATTTTTTTGTTTTAAGTGACATGGTTCAAAACAAGCAAATACAAATTCATATAGTAATTAACAAAAGTGGACACATACTATGTTTACCAGATTATCACCAAACTTTTCCCATTCATTCGGACTGTATTTTTCCTATAAAAGAATATAAAATAAATATTAGAACAGCTAGACGAAATTATCTACTGGGATAATGTGTAAGGATTTACCCATACAGTCCGTTGTAACATGTAAAGCGAGGGTGAGAAGAAGGTGTGAAAAAAAATTTTAAAATCGAACATTATCAATTTGTTATTGTTTATCTGTAAAAATGAAAACGTTTGTATTTTGCGACAGGGTCGGATTAATGAGCAACCGGCCGTTAATACAAAAAGCGAAAATTCAATTGCTAGCAGCTAAAAAGCGAGACTTTCATTCTTCCTCAACACAGTGGAAACAATCGTTTTTCCAAATATCTGCAACATAATAACATACATGAAACCTGTCTGCTCGGCGATGTTATTTTTCATTTGTCACTGAGCATCGATTTCGATTATTCGATTGAAAAAAATCGAACTTGAAAATGAACGACTACTGGCACTGGACAAGTGACAACTGCAACTGGCACAAATCAACCCTTAGACAAGCAAAAACAAAAATATATTCCCCTGAGTCATAACTAATAAATTCCCACTAACTCAACTCTTTCCTGCTCACTTTACTCCACTCCTTCAACTACCTATATCATTCTCCTACCAATAGACTGCACAGACTTGGATACATAATTGATAATATTGACTTCTTTCACAGCCCTCTCAACCAGTTCAGAAATTCTTTAAAACCTATTTGCCTCCAATCAATCCACTACCTTTCCTTATATTTCAGATACTACCTAAACCATAAACTGAACCGCCTCCGAATTACACCATACCAGTCATGTAGCATGGTGTGTAATGTTCACCAGCCTTTGGTAGAATCTTTGACCACCATGTGACCACGGCAAAAATCATAAGAGAACGGATTTCTCCAATTATTCCCTGTCCAATTCCAATGTTCTCTAAAAAAAAAAAAAAAACTCCATTCAGGCTCTTCAATGATTTATCGGCACTTGCCCTTGAACAGCCTTGGCAGAAACAGTGACACTGCTTGTAATTCAAAGCTGGTGGGAGGTATCAGAAGCAGTAAAATTGGTGTTGCGAAGGAAGAGTTTGGATTAACAACAATCATGGTTTTCATTCTCAGTTGTTGCATCCTAAGACAGGAACTAGCCAATCAAGTTCACCAGTTAATCAAAACAACTAAGTGTGCCGCACGTTTTGAGGAACAGTGTATATACAAATATTCCTTTTTGGGCCTGGACTCTAGTGATCTGGTGCACTTTAGCTGATGGGGGTACTACAGACTTGTTGTGGTTGACACAGGTTGTGGACATTTCCATAGTAGTCCAGTGGTAAGTAGTCCATACACACACAAACACATCAATACACACACGCACGCACATACACACACACGCACACACACATCAATACACACACGCACACACTCATACACACACACGAACACGCACGCACATGCACACACATCCATACACACGCACGCACGCGCGCGCGCGCGCGCGCCCACACACACACACACACACACACACACACACACACACACACACACACACACAC